>PVLC010001494.1:89707-114223 GCA_004027655.1 Graphiurus murinus | reverse complement strand
TTATACTAATATTTGACAATGAAAAATTAAGCAGGTAAAATTCTCCTATTTTATCTAATGAGGAAAAATAGCAAAAGAAATAATTACTTTATGTTGACATAATTTTTTTTTCCACTTAAGATGAATTCTATCCTACTTTGAGAGATTGTGATCTACTGGTTTTAGCAACATGCTTCAAAGGAATCGAAGGAGATAACTCCAATATTTGATAGGTAGGGGAGAAGCTGGGGGAGTAGGTACAAATTAGAGGTTCTATTTTCATAGAACAAAGGAAGACTGAGTAAGGAGAGACTAAATGTTGAATCTAATGAAAATTGATATTGGAATCAGTGAGAACTATTTGATGAGTCTTCAATTCTGCACAGAGTTCAGTTCAACCCAAATAGCTTTCATTGTGGATTTGACATTGTGTGCTGGACACTGTGATTGCGTTAAAGACCTTGAAATGTAAATTAAACTCTAGAAATTAAAAGTAACACAGGATAGGAGAGATTAAAAAAACAAATGAAGTGGGCCAGATATAAAGGAATAGAGAATAGAGAAAAGTATAGCAAATTTGGAGTAGAGACACCCTCTAAAGGAGATACAGGGTACTCAAATGGAGCCAGTTGCTACTAAGAAGCAAGAAGCAGTGTTGGTCCAGAGGTACTCATAATCTCTGGTTTCCTTCTTTCTCTTTCTCACTCCCCTAACACTCCTTCCTTCTTCTGCATCCTCTCCTCTCCCTTTTACTTTCCCCTCTACCATTCCCTCTCCCTCCCTCACATCTATCCTCTTCTATTTTTCTTTTTTCTCTTTCTGTTTCTTTTCTTTTTTCAGTGAAAGAAAGCCAAATGTTATGTGTTCTCCCAATTTTCAGTGCTGCTAACTAGCTACAAGGAAATAAACACTGGGAAGGTATATCAAATATGTATGGGGGATAGATAAAATCCATGGACTGCCATTTCAAACCCTGGTATTATTATATTATAATTACTATTATATTATTATTTGATTCACACAGGTCCAATTAGTTAATTAGTTTAGGATTGAGGATAATCCAAAATACTGCTAGTGAGTTACTAGTTGTACTAAGATGAGTTAATGTTAATAAAATCAAATGGAGGCAATCCATAAGCGCTAATTTCTCTGAGTATCCTCTGTTGACAGATTTAACGAATGGTGCTTATGGTGGTTGCATCTGTTAATAACGTTTTACTCCACTGACTATTAACAAAAGAACATGGTCTTTTGTTATTACCATTATTTAATTTAATGTGTAGCTTAACATTGAGGATTGTCACAGATATATGATTAAGCGAATGAGGGAATTATTCAGAAGGTCTTCAAAGATTTCCTAAGAGTAAAATCAATTGTGCCAAAATTGCCTTTTGCAAAGGACATTGTGGAAACCCCACTGCCAAAAGCATATGGAGTTAGATTGCACAGAATCAAAGACATTAAATCGTAAAGAACAATTCTGCCAGTCCCCCAGGGTATGGCCTAGATAAAGCAATAGTTTCATCTTTAAGTACTTCTAAGACAGGGTGAAATTCATTATTAAAATCTTCATTGTAGCTCAATCTATTTTAAACTATGTTTAACCAATCTGGTTACTCTAAGGGTGAAAATATATTCTTTCCATTGTAATGAATGTCATTTGAAAACTTCACCCTTTGACTCATCTTTTGTTATGGAAAGTAATCAATCATATTTTCAGTTTTATATATGCTTCATGTCCAGGAGCACAAACAAATTTATAATTTAACTTAAAAATTTGCTCCTCTCAGACGTAATTTTCATCATCTTTTTTGGATTCCTAAGTCTAGCAGAACATAGAACATCTAGGAGCCTAAAGAATATGTGTTGAGTTGATTAAAATTCATCTTTCAAAGCTGTCAGATGATACTAAGAGCCATGTGAGGCTTAGGACTAATTATAGAGACAACTAAAAATGCTTTGTGTTTTTAGAAGGTGTTTACAAAAATTAAGTAATATTGAACATATTTAAGTTTTTAGAAATTGAAATTCTACAGTTTCTAGTTTTGACTGCTGCATCACATATCTACAAAACACAATAAAATTATATGTGCCATTTTATAATTTTGGTAAAAGGAGGTATTGCTTCCTTTGGTTCTCCCATTGTACAACTTGATTTCTTAAAGAGGCATATGGGTGTAGTGAACAGAATATGAGAAACTACTTAGAATATATGGATTCTGATCCTTCTTTTTTCATATTCTGCTGCAGTGGTCTGGCTGTGTCAATCACCTTTTTTTTTGAAGTAATTCTTCACTAGATTGGAAAAATAATGTTTATCATTTCTGTCTTCAAAATGACTAGGATTTAGATCAACTAAGAGAATTGATGCAAAAGTGTTTTACTGTATAAACATAAAACTATACTTTCTCTCCACATCCTGATTATAAATATAATTGTGTAATTAAAAATATGTAAAATCTTAATCCCTGAGCCCATAAGGAAGCAGTCATAGATTAGGCTATGCTATATAGTCCATCCATTAAATCTCTGATATTTGAATGACAAAGACTTATTTTTAGGTAATATCATGCCCATTGCTAGGCATTGTGTCTGGATTATACATTATCTTCCCTCTAGTACCAAGACCAATGAAGTAGCTGCTACCTGGAGTATTGCCAGTATTGGGGGTATACTGGAATATTGCCAATATGACAAGAGAAAAGCATGCTGGACACATCAGCAATTATATGCTCATAGATCAAAGGGACAGAATTAGTATGCTAAGGTTGCCAAAACATCATACAACAGAAGCTTACTTTCTTACTCTCTTTTAGACTGGAAGTCCAAGATCAAGATTTTGGCAGGTTTGTTTCTTCTGAGGCACCTCTCCTTTGTTTGTAGATGGGTGTCCTCTCTCTGTGTTTTCACACCATTTTTCCTCCGTGAGGGTCTATGTCTTAGTTTCCTCTTTTTTTTTTGTTTTGTTTTGTTGTTTGTTTGTTTTTTTTTTGTACTGGGGATTAAATCCTGGTGTGCTCTTCTTCTGAGGTACACCTACTTTATTTCTTATTTTGAAAGAGTCTTACTAAATTGCTGAGGGCCTCACTATGTTGCAGAGGCTGGCCTCGAACCTACCTGTGATCCTCCTTTCTCAGCCTCCTAGGTACTGGGATTACAGGCTTTCACCACCATGCCCAGCTCTAGTCTCCCCTTCCTATAAGTACATCAATCATATTGGATCAAGGATCATTGTATGATCACCTTCCTAAAACATAATAACTTCTTTAAAGATCTTAGTCCTCATGAAGTCATGTGTAGATATACTGTAGGATAAAACTTCAATATATAAACTCAGTGAGGATAGAATTCAGCCAATAACAAAGCCCTACCAAATGAGAGGGGCAAAGGGGATGGATAGCTTCAATAACTGCACAATTATTTTTATCTTTTGTGTTAAAGTGTCTGACCTGAAGCTAGTATTTAATACAAAAAATATTGCTAATAAAGCATTAATACATAAGGCATATTTTTCCTGAAATTATAAATGTATACTTTTATATTAATACGTAAGTTTATGTATAGTATACTTTGTCCCATCTATTTTAATCAAAGTATATAATATTAATCTTTAAAGATGTGCATTCATTTTTCTTCCTCTGGATCAAAAGTGCAGAAAATTATCTCATTTTTTCTTTAGCAATCTTCTTCTGTCCATCTTATATAAAGGACTTTCTAGACACCCCTTTACTAGCATAGAAATCAAACTCTATGTGTATCTTCAGTAAATTACACACCATTGCTAATAAGAAATTTATTTCAGAGAGTGCAAACACAGAAATCATCAGTAAGTCAGTCTTACGGGGCTAACATCTTACCTGGCTCATTAGAAAATGGGCTTGTTTCACTTAGAATGAAGCCTTCTCAATTGGGTTAGTTCCAGAGAAAGTAGCAGGGTGTAATTCTGTAGGACAATTTATTCTTCCAGTATTCCATCTCAAATGTTAGTATAATGTTACAAGGAGCAGAGAGTATTAAAGCAGGGTTTTTCACCTACACAGAGCACTATGTTGATAATTGTACCATCCCTTAAGGAAATTAGAAGCTTCAGGCAATTTCTTTAAATATATCAATGCGATAGGATCATTACCTTGCCTGTGGCTCATTTACGATATAATCTCATCTTGGCTCCAACCATCAGAGAATGGAAATGGATATTGATCAGTTGTTTTAGCAGTGAAATAAGAACTTCAGTTTAATGATTGTGTAATAACATTATAATGGCAAAGACTAGGAACATGACATGTTATTTCACATGTAGAACAAATATCCTTGGCATTCTTATAGTATTAATTTTCATATGATTTAACTATTATACCCTCTCCAATATGAATAAGCTTCAGTATGTGGATAACCCAGTTCTTTAAAAATAAGAAAAAGTACCTAGTTTAAACAGTTCTGTGGTCAAGAACTCTATCAGACTATTTCATTTGAAATAATAGTTCTTTAATTTTATGACTTATTTCATGCATTTTCAAAATTGCAAATGAAGTACACTAAGAAAGGAAACATTTTTTTTTATTTCTGTAAGATGAAATGTAATTTGTATCTCATGATCACATTCTGAATGCTGGCAGAAAAGTAATCTAGTAAATGTCATATTTTATAAGTAATTTCTGGATTTTATAAATCACTTCAGGTTTAAGCTAAGTCAAATCTGGATTCCCCAGAAGACAAGAGCAAGTTTCACCTGCCCTGTGCCACTCAGCTGGAGCCCTGAAGGGCTATCGGCTTTCATCAGCTGTTTCACATAGCAATCTCTCCTTTCCTGTAGAGGTCAATGTTAGAGATAGGATGAGCATGAGACTGTAGCTACCTCTCAGAATTCCAAGAGTACATTCTGCACATCAGATCTTTTCTACATGACTTTATATTTCTTGTCTTTAAATCAGAATTCTAGGTAAAACTGAATTATCTCAGATGCATTGGTAAACTTAAAGGGATTCTAGAGTAGGCCTTGGTTTGGGGTGAGAGTCAGGGTATATGGTTCTCAGTTACATTAAAATACTCCTGATTGCCTGGAAAGGCAATCCTTTGTCCCTTTATGTCTCAACAAACTTTATTTATGAAATTTCTACCTGTGCCTGTACGTTGGAGTGTTGGACAGAAGCCCTCCTCTTCAGTCTCTGTTCTAATAACTTCTAGGTATTTGCTCCATCTCCAGTTAACTCCTGTGCAGGATGAGAGGTAAGAATTTATTTCCCTTACTCTACAAATGGATAACCAGTTCTTCCAACACCATTTCTTGAAAAGGCTGTCTTTTCTTCAGCATATGTGTTTGATCCCTTTGTAAAAGATCAATTGACAATAAGTGTGTGGATTTGTTTCTGTATCTTCTATTCTGTTCCATTGGTCTATGTGCCTGTTTTTGTGTCAATATCATGTTGTTTTAATTACTATAGCTCTGTAGTATAATTTGAGGTCAGGAATTGTGAAACCTTCTGCAGTAATATATACATATCCATGTTCATAGAAGCACAATTCATAATAACCAAATAACCCAGGTGTCCATCAACAGGTGAATGAATTACACTGTGTGGGAAATACACACAATGGAATTCTACTCAGCAATAAAGAAGAATAAAATAATGTCATTTGCAAGTAAATGGAAGGATCCAGAGAACATTATGTTAAGTGAGATTAGCCAGTCACAGAAAATGAAGGGGCATGTTTTCTCTAATATGCACAACCTAGGGAGTAACTAGAGTACCAGAGGGACTCCAGATAATGGAGGAGAAACCTCACTGGAGCCAGGGAAGTGGTCTAATGGAAGGGGAAGGGGAAGATTAAAGTTTATTAATGAAAATACTACCATTTACTATGTGAAAATACCAATGTCAATCTCAGTACTCTGTATTGCACAGAGGGGATATAGGGAGGTTTGTGTGTTTTGGGGGGGGGGGTACCAAGTGCTGTGTCCATGTAAGTCACTGTCTAAATTATTTACATTATGATGTGAGATTATAATGCACCAACAAGAGCACACTAAAAAAAAAAAGAAGAAAAAAAAAAGAAAGAACTTTTAGTCTGTCAATAGAATTGGGGAGAGGACTGTAGTAAAACCAATACAAACCTCTCTGTCTCCTTATGTAAATTGAGACTTTTTAAAATTTTATTTATTTATTTATTTATTTATTTATTTATTTATTTATTTTTGCAGTACTGGGGATTGAACTCAGGGGCATTCTACCTCAGAGCTACACCCCCAGCTCTATTTTGTATTCTTTATTTTGAAACAGGGTCTCACTAAGTTGCAGAGTGCCTCACTAGGTAGCTGAGGCTGGCCATGAACCTGGATCCTCTGGTCTCAGCTTCCCAAATGCTGGGATTACAAGCGTGCACCACCACGCCTGGCTGAGATTTTAAATATAAATGCAAAATTGTGGTGTTTGTGTTCTGGTTATACTATGTCTCCTCTTCCTTGGGACAGCGGCTGTTTCACAATGATTAGACAGTGAAAGGATGGTTTCAGGTCAATAAAGAGACTATCAGGATTGAAAATCAAAAGCAATATAGTATTGCTACTGTACACATTTACAGGTCTGGATTGTGTATGTGTGGTGGGGTATTTGTTTTGGATTTGGTAGCAAGTGCAATGTGAGAAAAGAATATGGGCTTCAGAATGTTTGTTCTTGAGTTTGCCACTTCAAAAATTCTTGTTGCATTTTCCAGTATTTCAGCCTATTAGAAGATTTCAAAAGTATTTATCTTTAGGATTACACATTAATTATTAATATATTGTTCAAAATATAATCTTTGGGCAATATAGTATAGCAATTATTATCAGTATCAGAACTATTTGTTATACAAAGTAGCTCAATATATTTTTTCTACTTGCAATTGTTTCAGCATATATATATATATATATATATATATATATATATATATATATATGTATAACTTTAAAAAGCTATTTCTAATAACCTCTTTTTACTCTTTCAAAGTCTCTATTTTTTCTATTACCATGAATCAAGCAGAGTTAAGCAGATTTTCTTGAACTCAATTTCTTTTACATCAGTGTTTTCCCTCTTGTTCTCATTTCACTTTAAAAAGCTATGCTCTTATGGTCTAGGACAGATAAATAGATTTCAAAAGCCCAATTTTCTTTGTATCAACACAGCACTGCATTTGAATTCTATAGTAATGTCTCTCACTATACGATTTAGTTTAATTCTTTCCTGTTTGGTGTAGAACACTTTCCATATGTTATTTTGCATATAATTTTAAAGTCATTTCTCCTCTGGTTAAAAAAAAATATGAAATACTGGGTGAAATCTAAACTGAAATAAGGTGACATAGGATCTGTCTCTGCTCTGTCACATTTGTTATGTTCCTTCGGGGAAGTCACTTCACATTTTTAGCCTTGAATGGCCTCATTTGTTAAATAATTATGTTGAATTAGATGATCACTAAGAGTTTCCCTGCTGATTCCCTGTATTTTGGGAAGATTGAAGATTAGCTGCCTTACGGTGCTATCCTAAGCATTTACTATATAATACCTCATTCATTCCCACCCTAAAATACAGGTGGTATCCTCTGCACATTATATGAGGAAACTAAATATTACAGAGGTTTTTACTTGAAACCAAGTCTTTCTGACTCCTAATAATTTTAAACTACTTTTACTATAGTTTTTTTCTAAAGAGGAAGAAATGAGTGGTAGGAGACAAAGCTCTGTCAGCTATGAAAATTGAACAAGTAATATTTTTCTGAAAATAATTGTAGTTGTTATTACCTAAGTAATAATTTAATTGTTATTTTAGGTGATATAAACACATATTAGAGCAATCATTACAATATTAGTGCAGGCATTATAATTTTGATAGAATTATCAAATTATGGTTTGTAATAACCTGTTTTAGAAAGCCAAATTTTATTTATTTTAACAAAGTACATTTCAGAGAGTTGAAAGAAACTTATAATAACTGTAAAAGTGTTCATTACTACTAAGCTATGTGTTTGGGGTGAAGCTGAAAGCTGATGCAGGAAGATCAAGGAATCAGAGGAAGATAGTGTGATTCCAGACATTTTAACATAATCCAGAAAATGGCCTTCATTGAGAATGCTTTGGTTCAGATAGGCACACTGTCCTCTTTATAAGTTGTGCTATACCTAATTTCATGTAGACTTTCCTTCTTCAAGAGAAGAAATGGAATTTCCTCTTGGCAATCCTTCTTGATGAATAAAAAGTTATGTGGAACAGTAGAAACGTTCCTTCCCCCCACACACACCCCTCCATACACAATGAGAAAGGCACAAACACATGATAAACTTTTCCAAAAACTCGCAAACAGAATGGTCTGATGTCTGTTATTCATTAGTAAATAAATAAAGTATCTACACAAAACCTTTAAGGAATGGAGTGGTGGTTCAGGGTATTATTACTTCTTGTGAGTAGACTTGGTTTTGTATCTAAACTTCACTAATTTCCAACGAGTACCTAGGAAAAATTATGTAATCTCTCTCAATAATAGCAACTATCATGTAGGTTGGTATGCATAGGTACAGTGGAGATAAATGAAATAATCTATGTGTAGCTCTGGATACACTACTTGAAATAGAATTAACTTTGGTAATATTTATTACTGAAGCTATTACTGTTTTAGGCAAATGAAAAAAGTCAGCAGATGAAGTAATGCTATTTTTAGAGCAAATGTTATAATAAATGATGGGAAAAGTAGAAATTATATATAATATCTACTAAATCTCTATGTGGACTCTATCAGAAAGAATGATTCAGGACTGGAAAGAACAAAACCAAAAGTAAGGATAGTTTTGAAGCCAGGGATAAATATGAAGCTAATAAGAGGATCAATGACTTTTGTGGCTCATTCTAATTTTCTCCTTTTACTTCACTTTTGGTCTCATTTCCCACTTGAATTATTAATGGTACAATAACTACCTGGCCCCTCATATCTCCCTGTTTCCAATGATTCATTCATGCTGCCAACAATCACTAAATAAGAAAATCTCTGTAGATCTTATCATATATCTCAAAAGTCAGCAATGCCTTTTGTTCCTGTTGGATGGGTTTGGAATGCCTCTTAATTGCAGTGCAGTTTCCCTCCACTCTACTCTGTCAGGTATCCATTGTGGTTACATAAAATCCTGCACTGTCACTCTGACTACATATTGTTTTTTCTTCTTTAAGCCTTAGCATATATTATTGTCTTGACCCGGAATACTTTTTCCACTCACTGTTTTATCTGATAAAAAATTCATTTTTCTTCAAAATTCACTTTAAATATTACCTTTCTGAAGCCTAAGATCACCAAGGCTTAGTTAAATTAATCTCAGTCATCTTTCAGATCCTTCTGTACATAATTTTATGATGAAATTATAAAATTGTACTTTTTCAATGTTCTATCTCCTTCACAATTATTTGAATTCCTTAAGGACAGGGACCGTGTCTTGTATTGATTTTTGAAACGCTACTGTGAATGTGATGTTTGTAACACTTTATTACTGTCTGCTGATTATTGAATAAATTAACACATGAATATGCTTAATTTTAAGATACACTTAGAACATATTTTGATTAATACATAATATTCACATGTTAAGAATCAGTAGAACTAAAAACTAAGTTACATAAAAATGAACTTTTTTATATTTATAGGGCACTAGTAGCAGAGACTTAGGTGTTTTTTTAAAAATCAAATCCATTCTCTTTATCCCATAGTAATAAAATATTGAATTTTTAATTGGGCATGTGGGCACATAGAATAAAAATATGCCTTTTATATTTCTGTGCAGTGAGATTTGGCCATATGACCAACTTTTGGACAGTGAGAAGTAATGAGACTGCCCTGTAGCAGATACTTATTTTTTTCCTTAAAAAACAAATGCACATTCTTCTTCAACCTTCTTTTCTCATGTTTCTAGGGTGACCAGCCATAATGAGCACTGAGTTGATCTAAGACTAAAGGCCATCCATGATGAAAAAGAAAGATAGAAAGAACCCAGGACACTGAGAAGTATATAGAACAGAGTACCTGTGCCAGTGTTACATTGCCTATCTGGAACTTTTAAGATCTCACTTTTATTCTGATTCTCTGTTACATTTATAGTGAATTGAGTGACAGAAATTTGGGTATAATTCATTTTTAAGATTTGAATATGCATCTTGAAGCATGTGAATTGCAGAGATAATAAGAAATTTTCTTGATGTCAAGGGCTAGTAAGTGATGAAATATAAAAATAAAAAAAAACACGTGGACACATGGACCTTTTGTTTCTGATTTGTGACATCATGCACTTACGTATCTTCCATAAATCTTTGCATCCTTATCTTTGGGTCATAAAAAGTCAATGTCAGAAGGTGGTTATAAATAATGTGATACATTTTGAAAGCCTAAAGACTTTATAAATGTCCACTACTTTCCTTCCCAAGGACCATCTCTGTTAGATTTGAGAGTGAGCTATATTAGTTATAATGTCTCCAAATTCCAGTAAAGTACTTGGAAAATTCTCCTGGGTATGACATGGTTGTAGATAAGGCAAAGAAAGGCATATTAAGTGATATGGCAGTTTAGTAATGTTCTAATGGTCCCAAGTGTGTTAGTTAATAAATGTTTATCACCTTAGAAGTATGTATCTTCTGACATCCTTTAAGGTCCTCTATTTAGCCTATACATTTTGATCTGGGACTTGGATGAGGGACATTTATCCAATTTTTAGTAACACAATAGTGGCATGGGAAGCTAATGTTTCAGGTAGTAAAATAAAGGTTCAATAGTTTTATCCAATAGCTTTAACTTTTGATCCAAATTAGTAAGAATCTTAACAGGTAAGCCTTTAAAACCTAAATTTATAATAAGATGATCAATTGTAGAAGTATAGGACTGGGATATTTGACTAACCAGAAACTCAGAATGAGTTTACTTTAGAGCTTAGTGGGAGCCAATAATGATAAAAGAATGTCATGATATAATTTTTGTTAATAAAACATTAGATTATTGCTTTCCATGTGGTCTGTATATAATTCAGGTCAGAATTCTTTGGAATTTTTCCTAAATATTCAGATTCTTAGATTCTAGACCAAACCAACCAATATTCAGGAAAATGCATTATTTTAAGTGTCTTTCTTGCTTCATGGGGGAAGGGAACTTTAAAAGCTTGAAACTCAAAGGTTTGAATGAGTAGAGTCCTACTTTTCAAATATTCTGTTCCTTCCCAGGAACTTTATTTTCAAAGAGATATTGTTGACATTCAGTACTTCCAGAATCATACCTCCATTTTGGCAAAGAATAAAGAGATCTTGTCTTGCAAAGAAACAAATGAGAAATTGAAAATGTTTATACTATGGAAGAGAAGACTGGCAAGGATCAGAACAATATTTAAGTATTGGTATTTATATTGAAGCAGAAGTAGAACTAATGTCAACGAGTGTAAATTACAGTCCCACTTAAGGAAAAGCCTGATTCAATCAGATCAAACATACAAATTTGAGACTGCCAATCTCTTGAAATTATTAGATGCAGATTGAAAAACTATGTTTTAAGAGACTCTCTCATTTTGTCAGGATTTTATTACATGATATTTAGTGTTTCTCTCTTTTCAAAAAATCTCCATGTCTTCTAGTTGTTTGTTTATTCCAATTACTCATTGACAGGTAACTATGATTTCTATGCTGATACTCAAAATCACTACCACCACCTCCATCATCAACAACAACTTTACTTCTAACTACTAGATATATTAAAATTGAGTTTGATCTAAAGAAACAAAAGGATCTTCTCAAGTTACCTTGGAAGATATTAATTTAACTCAAAGCATACTTGAATCAAAGACTAAATATGCTATCAAATTTTTAAATTAATAAAATGCTAAATGGATATTTTCACTTAATAATGCCATATTTTCATATGGAGTACTTATATATTGTCAAAAAATAAGAACTACAGGCCTGGGAACATAGCTCAGTGGTGGAGTGCGTGCTTAGCATGTGCAAAACCATGGAGTTTGATCCTCAGCACCAAAAAATAAACGCAAACAAAACAAAACAGATATGTGTGTGTGTGTGTGTAGGTGTGTGTGTGTGTGTGTGTGTGTGTGTGTGTGTGTAGGTGTGTGTCCCTGTGCATGCATGCCTATGGACTATGTCCAGTGAACAAATTTTTATGCATCCTTAAAATGTTCCTAAAATCTCAATGACAAAATATAATGCCATTCATCTACATTTGAAGGTAATATCATGTTAGTGTTATCTTTAAAGCTTGTTCATAGATAGAATCAGTGGTAATAGATTTGATCTGCATTTGCCAAGGAATACCACAGAGTGAGAATTATCTCTGAAAAGAGATATTGGTGTGTCCAGTACCACAAACGGTAAAATCATTGATTTATGTAACTTTTCCTATTGGTACCTTGAGAACTGACTGAGCTAGCCAGAAATGTAGAATTTGTCTTACTATATCTTTATAGTGGTTGTATTTACTGCCCTTCAAATAAAGTCAATAATTAATTAAGCTATAAAGTTACATTTAGTTCTTAACAGGATATGTTCCAATAGAACTCATCAGTCACTATTTTTACACTTTTTTGTATAAGATAAATGACATTTTTAGATAATAAATCCCAGAGTAATTTAATGCTATCTGTTGCCAATTCAATGTATTAAGCATTAATCAAACATCCATATAAATATATTTAAAATAAATTTTGCAATTAATTTCAATTGTGAACAGAGAATGTACATTGTAAGAATCCTCTAAAAGTAAAGATGCTACTTCATAATAATCACATTGCTTATACCAAAATTGGAAAGGAAAACATAAAACAAGAATCAATTGCTCATGTGTAGATCATTTAGCAACTTTTTTTTTTTCTTTTTTGTGGTCCTGGGGATTGAAGTCAGGGGCATTCTACCTCCAAGCTATACTCCCAGCCCTATTTTTTATTCTTTATTTTGAAACAGGGTCTCACTAAGTTGCAGAGGCCCTCACTAGGCAGCTGAGGCTGGCCGCCACGAACCCGGATCTCCGGTCCCAGCCTCCTGAATGCTGGGATTACAAGCGTGCGCCACCACGCCTGGCTATTTAGCAACTTTTAATATGTTTAAAATATGTTGTTAAGAAGCAAGTAATGAGAAGTAAGGATTTAACTTTTACATCAGGTTTTGTAGTTTCTAGTTTTGAGGAGTCAGAGGGAAACACATTCCAGGAAATTGAAATTAAGTTAATCAAATTGGAAAATTAAAGTATTCCACTATGGAGATTTTTGTGGAGGTGTTTCAGAAGATTGAGAATGGAACTACTATATGACCCAGAGGTAGACCTCCTGGGCATCTTACCAAAGGAATTGGAATCAGAATATTATAGCGAAATTTGTATATCCATGTTTATAGTAGCACAATTTACAATAATCAAATTATGAAACCAGTCTAGGTGTCCATCAACAGATGAACGGATCACAAAACTATGATATGTACACACAATTTCATTTTACTCAGTGACAAAAATGAACAAAATCTTGTTATTTGCTGGAAAATGTATGGAATTTGAGAATATTATGCTAAGCGAGATTTGCCAGTCCCCCCAAAATGAATAAATGTATATTTTCTCTTATATGTGAAAGTTAGAGAGAAATTTCGATAAAAAGGAAATATTAGATAAAAGAAGAGACTCTAATGTAGGGGGGTTTAGGGAAGGGAGGGGGAGGGAAGAGAACACAAAGAGTGTAACAGTTGAAATGATGCCACGTATATATAAAAAATTACCAATCGCAATCTCAAAGACATAATGAGACTGTTAGAGACAGAATGACTTCCTTGCCTGGAAGACTTTCTGTAACATGACCAATGTATTAACAGGTCTAAAGAAAGATTCTAGCACATCAGAGAAGTGCTCTTGACCATGAAGGCATAAAAAGAGCATCTCACACAAATACTTTTGATGTATATACAGACCCTCTGGATGGGTGAGAGGGGATGGAATCCACAGGAGGATCCATTTCTGGCAGGCACATGCATGCTCCAGGCCTTTAGTTATGCATGTTGGAATTTCTTAGCTTATATTTTCAATTATTTTAATAACAATTTTAAAATTTGTATTTTCATGTATACAAAAGCAAATATGTGTAAGGTACTTTACAAAAGCCTTCCAGCATGCCTTCAGCAATTCCTCCCTCTGCACCTATCTTCATTTCACTTTCTTAGTTTATGCCTTTCAGAATTTACATTTTCAGCACTTATGTTTGTATGAGCATGTATTGCTATTCCTTATTTACATCCTCATATGTTAGATTTGCTTCCTATTAAGAGTGATGCTGACTATACTTAACATTACCATATGCTCTTGCCTTCCCTATTCTCTGAAGCTACATATGTTTCTTTAATGTCAGTATTCACTTGTTATTATGATATGAAAAAATTAACAGAGGAGCAATGTCATAGATGACAACAACAACAGACTCTTCTTTAGCATTTACTCTGTGCAAAGCAATCAGTTCATTTCTTTTCTTCTACATCTATTTTTTTATTTCAAAATTTATCTCAAATTCTTCCTTTATAAATATTCAGTTATCTTGATATATTTATATCAGAATTTATTTGACAAATATAAATCCCTTAGCACTTTAAAAATCAAATTCACCAATCAATTTTATCTTTGTCTTGGCTATCAATCCTGGAACTTCCCTCCATCTCTTCTAATCTGTCAGCTGTATGAGTCCACTGGGCAACACCATCCTAGCAGCCACATGCACTAGCATCCTGCAGATTCTCTCCAAGTCCTTCTGGTAGCATCCCTTTTATGTTTGGGATCTCATTTATTTCTTTTTAAAAATTTACTGGAAAATTTGATTTAATGAAAAGATAGATCTGTAGAGTAATTCAATGGGGCCAGGGTGAGAGAGAGGGGAAAATTGAGGACTGTTGAAGGAAACAGTTAAAATAATACTAAAGCAATATGTGAAGCTGTTATTACCGACTTCACTAACTCTGGTGGAAAGGGGGGAGCAGGGTGGGATGTGGAGGGAAGTACACAGAGAGCTGTGTGCATGTATGTTTTTAACACATGGAGTCTTGCTGTGATGTATATTTGCTAAGCATCACAAAAACAAAATAGTCAACCAGGCAGTAATCCTGGCGTTTTTGGAGGCTGAGACCGGAGGATCTGGGTTCACTCAGCTACCTAGTGAGGCCCTCCACAACTTAGTGAGACCCTGTTTCAAAGTAAAGAATAAAAAATAGGGCTGGGGGTATAGCTCAGAGGTAGAATGTTCCTGAGTTTAATCCCCAGTACTGAAAAAAAAAAAAAAAAGAAAGAAAAGAAAAAGAAAATAGTCACATTTTTATTAATAAAATTTTAATTTATTCATTTAACAACAACGGGGATTAAACCCAGGGGCTAAGCTACTGCCACTAAGCTATATTCCTAGACCCACATGAACTCTTTTATTACACAGATGGCATTGCTTGACACCTTGTTTATATTTTTTTATGGGGAGGGGATGCTGAGACTAAACCCAGGGGTAACTTACCACTGAACTACACCCCCAGTCCTTTTTAGTTTTTTTGTTTTGTTTTGTTTTTTGAGACAGGGTCTCACAAAGTTTCTAAGGCTGACCTCGACTTTGTGATCCTCCTATCTTACCCTTTTTATTTATTTATTTTATTTTATTTTTCCCAAAGCACATCTTCAAGTCACTTTCTGAGAACTAATTTAGGAAATGATTTGGGATACACCAACAGTTTGAAAATATATTTTTCCACACTCAAACTTAAGAATTTAATGATGCCTGAAATTTTGTGGTGGAATTAGCATTTCTCTACTTGGTGGTGATTCTTGTTTGTCTCTAACCTTCAGTGTGGCTGTTGAGATATCTAAAACCAGTTTGATTTCTAAAACATGGTTATATTCATTCTCTCTCTCTCTCTCTCATCTCTTTGAACTTAATATAGTCTTCTTTTGTTATATTTACTGAGTATTGGTTCAAGGAATCTCTTTACCATACCAAAATCCACAGATGTTCAACTCCGTAATATAATATTTTTATGTAACCTATGCACATCTTCCCATATTTCTAAGTCATCTCTAAATTACTTATAATATTTAACCCAATGTAAATTCTGTGAAAATAGTCATTATACTACATTGACTAGGGAAAGCTGAATAAGAAAAAAAAAGTTTGTACACATTCTGTGCGGATGAAATTGATTTAAAAAATATTTTTAGTCCATGTTTTGAACTCAAGGTTGTAGAACCAGAAAACACAGAATCCCGATTGTATTCTTAAGTCCCATTAAATGCTTTGATGGATCTTTTGCCCTACATTGTGCTATACAGTAAAATGTTCCTTTATACATGTATATGGTAGCCCAGTTCCTTTTGTTCTGTAATATTTCTTTTCTAAAAAAATTATTTTTTGCAGTACTGGGGATTGAACCCAGGGGCATTCTACCTCAGAGGTATACCCCCAGCCCTATTTTGTATTCTTTATTTTGAAACAGGGTCTCACTAAGTTGCGAAGTGCCTCACTAAGTAGCTGAGGCTGGCCACGAACCATGAATCTCTGGTCTAAGTCTCCCAAGTACAGGGATTACAAGCATGTGCCACCACGCCCTTCTTCTTTTCATTATTTATTTAATAGTTTTCCCCTTTCTTTTGCTTTTGTTATCATTATTTTTACCATTTAACCTCTTGTTAACTCTCTTATCTTTGATTTCCTACTTTATCTTTTATATTTACTCTTGTCAAGATTCTTCATTTTTATGAATATGTCTAACTTCTCAAGTCTGTCTTTTGCTCTGTGAACACTCTCCTTCATTAGCAATCTTCTATTTTTGTTTCAAAATCACAATCATTTATTTTCCTGCCTTTAGGATATTAAGTTCTCTTATTTTTATCTTCACACTATTCCTAATTTCATAGTTATGAGTTCTTGCCAATTTAACTTAATCTTTTGGATTTCTAAAGGAGGTTAGCTTGTGTCTTGATTTTTGTATTACTCTCTTGAGTTTTGAATTTATCGGAGTGGGCACATCAGTTACAATTTGTCTGTCTTCTTTACTTTTCTCACTTTTTTCCTTGTTTTCATGAATTTTACCTTTTTTGTTTTAGTAAATAAATAGGCTCTTTGGAGGTAGAAATTGTAAATCAATCTTCACAATCTTAGCTAATTCCTAAATAATTTATTTCAAAGGTGGCAAAATTAACTAAATCCATTAAAATATAATTTAAATAAAATACAGGAATTGCTACTTCTCATATTATAAAGCAAAAGCCATTGACATTGATTGTGTTTGCTCCTGTAATGGTATAACCAGGATGTGGACAGATTCACATGCTGGTTTGGATAACTAATCTATAACTATTGATGTCCAATCAGCTGCTTAAAATCAAAATACAATAATAATGACTTTTCTGATCATCCTCCATGTAAAAACTGAACACATTCAAACAGAAAATAAGGACTTCTTGGTTTGAGTTCCCATGAGGATCTGTTTTTTGAGATAGAAAATATAGTATCTGAGGACAACAGGATGGTAGTTTCTGAAAGCTATTATCACTGTTGAGTAATTAATTAATTTTCTGTAGTTTTGAATTCATTTTATGAGCTTTTTCTTTAGAAAGAAGAGGCATTCTTGGTGTACTGACAGAAAAGGTTTTGAATATTCTAGGTTTAAGGACCAGACAGTGGGCCAACAATTTAAAAAAAGTAAACGTGGTGCTGAGCCTTCTGAGAAGCAGCTATTAACATTCTTGGACCTAGCCTTTTCTGTGGCTACTATCAATGTATTATAAGAATGTTGTTGGCTATGTTTTATTATTTAAATCTATTAGACATTTTATATATAGTCTTACACATCCATAAGGAGTTTTGTAGGCTAGAAACTAAATTCAACTAATTATTAACTAACAGTAGAATCATACTAAGATTTCAGAATATAAAGCTCACCTTCTTTCCACTTGGGTAACTCTTCAAAACATGTTAATTTTTATAACAAAATAATAATTTATAAATATTTAGTATTTCCATGTTACTGAGAATATTTTTGATAACTTATGTGAAGAACATCAAATTATATCTTAAAATTAGATTACTGGATTTATGACATAAATCTGAATTGATTAAATACATTCAATTGGGATAGCATTTCTAATGATATTTGAAATTCATTATGTTTACCTATAAGTAATATATTATCTTTGATTTTTTTAAAAGAATCTGTTATCAATCCATACACTCATATAGGGGTCTTGGATACTGATGCAGGTGTTTATTTCCAATTGTTTCTTCCATTATAACATGGGAATCATTCTATATCCTGGGAAAATCCTAAGGTGGTATTCAACCTTATCTGCTCAGTTTAACTATAGATTTATTTACTTCTAGGGACTTGTTCCTTTGTTATTTGTTCCCTCATGAGGAGTTCATTGTTCTTGTATTTTACAGTCTGTTTATGATTTTGCCATTTTCTCAGATATCAGCTGAAGGATCTTCACTCTTTTCTTAGGGATCATCAGGGACTTTAAACTTATTGTGATCTTCGAACTCCTTCCAACCAAAAATCGGCTTAACTTTAGCACTGAGAAATAATTTTCTCTTCTTCAAAATTCTTTCTTCAAAACCATTATCCTAACTTATACACTGTTTCATTCTCCACATGGGACTAGATGTTTAAGAAATGGAAGCCTAGAAAATCTGTTTTCTTTCATGTGATAATGAACACAGTAGAGACTGTTGCTTTAATAAAGATAAGAAAGTAGTGGGATACAATGCTGGAAATTTTCTAGTTAATATTTTTAAAATATTCACATTCACTCAGAAAGTAAAAAAAAAGTTAATTCTATTCTTTTTCTAAGATTATATTTTCTTTTATTTTTCTAGTATTGAAGAAAAGATTGTTACTTTAATATATTACCATCAATAACAAGTATCTTACTATGATGACAGACGACTGTTTTTCAAATTTATTTATTTATTGTTGGGGAATGGGGGCTAATGTACTTTCATAGGAGTCTGTAATTGAGGTAGGAAAAATTATTTTACTTTTTCTTTCTTTTTTTTTTTTTTTGATGGGGGGATATTGCTATATTGCTCAGGTTGGTTTTGAACTCATGGACTCAAGCAATCTTTCTGCTTCAGCCTCCTGAGTAGCTAGAACTATGAGAGTGCATCACACCTTCTCTTTTCTTGTTGAGAGTTATATGTTTTAAGAAGAAAAGTATATTAAGAAGAAATGCATGTGAGATAAATTCTTAGATATAAAATGTGGTTTATTAATTAGATTTATCATATCTCAGATGTATTTCTATTGTAGTGGCTAATTAATTCACCAAAACCAAACATTCAATGATGCTTAATTCCTGGTGACCAAAGATAATAATGTTTCACTATTGTTTGCCTCTGAAAAAAATACTTTCCTTCCCTAGGTGGATTTTCATCAGTATACATAATTATCCTCAGATTCTCATCAATTTTCTAGTAGTTTATTAACAAAGCATACTGGTTTGGTTTAGAAAGTAGAACATAAGACAGAATTAAAAGTACAAGAAAAATGCAAGAAATTTAATGAGACTAATGAAAGATAGAAGGGGATAAGACCAGAAAGAGAGGAGTGAAAACTTTAGGATGTGAAATAGAAGTGATGTTCACATAAAGACAGAAGGTAGGAAGAACAAGTGGCGAGACCTTTAGGCTTGGACTGGCTCTGAAGAAATCTTAGCTAGTCTAACAGGAAACTTGAACTCAAAACACTGTAGCCTAGTCTCTCATTTGGCAGACATGGTCAGGTCTTTTCATCTTTATCATACCCAGTCCTCTTTGCTCTAGAAAGATGATCCCGGAAGCACACCTGCGTGACTGCCACATGGCAATACCTGAGTTTTGTGTCTTGTTTCTGTGTGAATCAGTATCCTTAATTTCAAGCATCAGAAATGGACTCTGATAGATTTTTTTTTTTTTTTTTTTTTTTTTTTTTTTTTTTGCGGTACTGGGGATTGAACTCAGGGGCATTCTACCTCCAAGCTATACCTCCAGCCCTATTTTTTATTCTTTATTTTGAAACAGGGTCTCACTAAGTTGCAGAGTGCCTCACTAGGTAGCTGAGGCTGGCCGCGAACCCGGATCCTCCGGTCTCAGCCTCCCGAATGCTGGGATTACAAGCGTGCGGCACCACGCCTGGCTTAGATTTTGTTTAAATAAACATATTGCAAAGGTATTGAGTTATCATGAACTGCTTAAAGATTTGGAAAATAAGATTTAGAAAGTAGATTAGAAACAAGGGAATATAGGCAGACTCTGTCTCAAATACTGAAATGCTTTGCTGAGGAAATAACAGCTATTGACATGCAAACAATGAAGGCCAACTTAGCACTTGTTTCCCCTATGACTCTAGAAGCTGAGTGTCTGTCAGGAACCATTTAGCAAAGCAGAGTCCAGCTAGGTATGGTAGCACTTAACTGTGATCCCAGTACTTAGGAAGCTAAAATAGAAGGATTGCAGGTTTGAGTTCAGTGCAGGGTAACCTAGAAATCACAATAAATAAATAAATGAATAAATAAATAAATGGGCTGGGTATGTGGGTATGTATCCCAGTGGTAGAAAGCCCCTGGGTTCAATTCCCAGTACCACAGAGTGAATATGAGGCAGTTCAATAAAAGGTTCTCCTATAATGTCTCTAGGGAACTTACTACAAAGGGGTAGGAAGAGGCTGAAAGTCACTCAGTTTCTGTGAGGTGGCAAAGTCTTAGTCACTAACTCCCCTAGGGCAGGAAGTGCCATGGACAGGGAACATCTGCTACTATGGCTGCCTAGTAGGAGCTGACATTACAAAGATGATTAATCTAAAATATTGCACGTAGGGTATAGATGCTATCACTGGAGTGGCAGAGGTAAGTCATACTGATTTCCTGATTGGGTCATTTTGACCACCTAAATATTAACCATCTCCTTTGCTGTGTGTAGTGGAATCCTTAATAAATGTTCATGTGAGGCATATTCTCATAGTTTGGATTATTCCCATAGATTAAATTCATTTCTGAGCTGTTTATCTTTTTATGTCTTCTTTAATTTCCAGAAAAAAAAATCTAGGAAATTGATTAGTCATTGACCAGAAATTGGTGTATGTTGTTACTTTAAACTATCTTTCTATCTTATAAAGGAGTCAGCAAGATACACTACTAAAATTGTATCCTATTGGGAAAATATCCACTTTTATCTGTCCTTTTCTACTCTACTGATTTGCTACCATTATACATCTGGAAGAGCAGCTGTAATCAGAAACCTCATTTAATTAAGCTCACGATAATTCAGTCATTCTCAAAGGCCCATCTGTCTTTGGAAGTGGTCAAATCAAGGAGCTAAATGGGCTGTCATATAAATCATTGCTCTGCGTCTTTCGAGTCTTTGATGGTGGTACTTAACCTTTTTACTTTTCTAGTGATACTGTACTTCTTTTTATTCATTATTTTCCTATAGGTGATGGAGTACAATAGTTTGGGTCCTCATAATAAATTCCACTTAAGAGTCTGCCAACTGTGTATGTCATTTAAATACACCATACTCTCTAAAAGTAGGAAGGCCAAACACAAATTGAGTTCAGTGACCCACTGATGATACCATGGGAAGGACACAGGCATTTTACTTCAATCCTCAATAACTCCCTTTCTATTTTCCTAGAAATTAAGATCAGTTCAGAATCCAAGGCCAGTAGTGGACTTTACAAGATCCTTTGAAGAAGTCCAGGAGGTAGATTCTTACTATCTGTTTGTGGTTTCATTCTAGATTTTTCCTCTTGAGTACTGACATCCTCTTAATTCTGGCTATAGGTCTGGTAATTTGATGAGAAGTTATGAGTCTCCACTGAAGTTACTCACTTCAGAAATCTGCATCTCACTTGAATATTTTAGGCTGTATAAGGATTACATATATGGCTATATAAATATTATATATGATAAATAGTCCTTTGGCACATTTTATATTAGTACTATGATCAAGGAGCTTGCTACAAAGTTCACTGGGGGTTAAATGATGGTGATAATTGTGATGTTCTGCTACCTGAATTGGTTATCACTACATATCTGCCCCTAATATTTATGTCACTGTTTTGACTCACCCACCTGGTAGCTTTCTACCCATTGAAGTAAGGGAGTCTTACTCCCTTAAGGCTCATGTATATATTAGTTCTGGTTTATTCTTTTCCTATCTATGCCATGGATTTCTTATAAAAATCTTGATGTACCTGTGAGTTCACTTAACATCCAACTTGTCAATAGGTAGAATAAAATTGTGTGCTTTTTCATTTTGAGATAGCTCCCTCCTCTGATATTCAAAGTTTGGCAGTTCATTTAGAGTAGTTTTACTTTTAAGATTCCCTCTATACTTTGAGATAAAAGTACGTTAGAATTTTCACCTTGCAATGCTCTTTTATTAAGATATGCAGTGCTAGGCAGACATCCACTCTATTCCACAGTATTTGACCTCCTTATGCACTTCATGTTTTTAAAGTTCCTAAAGTCTTTCCCTCATTTCAGAGATAATTTAATTAGCTATTTTGTCACTATATGCTATGAAGTACCAGATTATCATCCTCCAATCAGTGGATTTTCAGAGTCTTCAGGTCAAACTAATATGATCATTGCAGTTGGCTGAATAGTGCCCCCCCCCATTCCTAGAACCTGGAACCTCAGAATGTGACCTTATTTAGAAATAGGACCTTTGTAGAAATAATTAAGATAGGGTGGAAATGACATCATACTGATGTAGAGTGAGTTCTAAATCAAATGAGAATATCCTTATATGATACAGAAAAGGACAGAGACAAGTAAAAATGAAGGCAGAAAGTGAAATTATGCTGGCACAAAAAAATCCCAGAAGCCATTAGAAGCTGGACAAAGCAAGGACAGGTTCTCCTAGAGCCTTCAGAGGCTCTTTCATTTCAGATGCCTGACAAGATAGCTATGAGAGAGTACATAACTTTCTGTTGTTTTAAGCAACCAAGTCTCTGGTTATTTGTTACAGCAGCCTAGGAAACTAACATAGCCACCAATTATGCTTATCTCTACTTGCCAGATTTTCATACACTATTTTGATCTTATCAATTTTTATACTAGTTGAGATTCTTAGTTGCAAGCACAAAAGCCCAAACTACTTTCATTATAATTTTTAAAAAGGCAGACATATATTGAAAGATATGAACCACTTACAAAATGCCTATGAAGTCTTGGGGATGAAGCTTAGATAAATGGTAGGAATTTAGAGTTTGGACTATTAGATACAAAAACCAAAGCAGACTACAGATCCCATCTGGAGAGCACACCACTGCCCAGGCCACTAGACAGTAGGATGAACAACTGCCTTCTTCAACAACTCTGGACCCTTCCTAGTACTATAAGCCTGGCTGCTGCTGTTCCCTGGCCCCTGGATGCTGTGGATGCTTCTGATCCTGCTCTACTAAAGCCTCCACTATCCTTGCTTCTTACATCATTAGATGCAAATTCAGAGTCCTGGAAGTTATATTAGATTGGCCTAGCTTAGTTTACTTTTTCCTGACCTAGTTTCCAGGAAGACAAAGTCAGAGTTGGATTTGCATGTGTCTGTCCTCAGGTGCTTAAGAACTCTGCCTCCCATCAGATCTCATAAATGTTGGGGTGGGGAGTAGTCAAGTGGATTTTCACAATCACAGGAAAGACACCTAAGATGGGGGGTCAAAGTAAAGCAAAACCAAAACAACACCTCCCATACAAATATGCTCTGAGCCTGTTTAACCAACATCAAATAATTTGAGTGTAGCAAGAAGAAACTCTTCTGATACTCTAAAATTCTTACATAATAGTCTTAGAGCATAGAAAATGTTGCATCAGATTTTCTTACTTAAATGCACATTTTTCCAGTAGAAAAAAATAATGGCAACTGTACATTTGTTCCTTGCATTTTACTAGTTATACATTTGTAAAACACATGAAATGATAGTACCTTTCTTGTTTATTTCCATAAGACCTTTGCCTATATTTAAATATTATAATATTGTTCTCAGTGCCATAGTCAACATTAAATTCAAGTTATTACTAATAATTCTAATGAAAATAAATATTAAACTTATATACATTTAAAATATCAGATAATACTAGGGGTATATCCTGGGCTTGATTCCCAGCACATGTGGGTAAATGCTTGTGCATGCACACACACATGCATGTGCATACACACACTCACACACACAAACACACACACACAATGTGAGTAAAAATCAAAACCTTACACAGTTATTTAAAGATGTGTAAGTGCCATTTAATACTATTTCAAAGGAAATTTATTTAATATTGACATTTTTAAAAGAAAATGCTAAAAATCGGCCAGCCTCAGCTACCTAGTGAGGCACTCCGCAACTTAGTGAGACTCGGTTTCAAAATAAAGAATAAAAAATGGGGCTGGGGGTATAGCTCGGAGGTAGAATGCCCCTGAGTTCAATCCCCAGTACCGCCAAAAAAAAAAAAAAAAAAAAAAAAAAAAAAAAAAAAAAAAAAAAAAAAAAAAAAAAAAAAAAAAAAA
>PVLC010001494.1:0-89607 GCA_004027655.1 Graphiurus murinus | reverse complement strand
GTTGTTATCTAAGTACCAAAACACCCCCCAAAACCAAAACTTATTTATGAAATAAAAATAAAAAATCAGCTTCCGTGGTCTATATTGTCATCTCTAAAGAAGTTTGAATACATATGAATGAATATCTTGTCTTTATGCTTATTGTGAAATGTGAGAAAATAAGTCATCAAATAACATAAAAAAACACTGTTTCTTAAACATTTAGGAACTAGAAGAAACACTGTACATCAATTCAAGGAAAGCCTCAGAAACAGATGGGTATCTAGAAAGATTTGGCAATATTCTCAACATATAAATTCATACAATCTACAATGCAAAGTATTCTCTTACATTACCTTTATTTTAAATTAATATATAATTTTAAATTACATCTGTGATAGGTACTACAGTTTGCTTTTTTTTTCCCCTCTTGCATTATATCAATCATTTAGTAGGTGTTTCTAGGACAGATATTGAAAATCTAAGAAGCACATTTTTAATATTCCTTTGTAGCTAAGGTTCTGGATGCTAATTAATTTACACTCAAAGACTTACCTATTTGAAATTTGGAAACCTCAGTTGATAAAGGGAACTTATTTCTGCCCTTTAGACTACTTTCTGCTGATAGGCAAAGTCATGGAGATTTGAGATCTTTCTGTAAAGTCTAGCTGTTTCTCCTCTCCAGCTTCCATTGTAAGACAGTGGTCATTGTGCTCCAGCTTGAGCACCAGTTTTGTGTGCTGGTAAACATTTATGACTGCAGTGTTTTCTTGCTCTAAGCCACTAAAGTTCTTAATATAGGCACAGCAGTATGACCACCATCACCGTAGATTTAGGGGTGATTCAGTGATACTAGCTTCCTTGGCAGGTCAGTTCTGAGGACTTGGAAGACACTTCTGAGAACTCAGATAATACAAATTCCTCCAACACTTTGATTCATTATTTAAAAATACATGCTGTTAGTGACTTTATTCATTCTATTTTCTTAAGTTGGCAGATGATAAAATAATTTTATCTGTTCATTTGTCTTTCCTAAATGAATTATGAAAAACAATAAAATGTAGGGAACTCAATGGTGGACATATTTGAGAGGTATCTAGTCATATTTACTTTCTCAAGAGGTTGGTTTTAGCTGAACCATGGCTTCGTCAGAGATATATGACTTAGACTAGATGTATCACAGAGCAAACTGCACCTTCCACTCAGTGGGTTAGTTGGGGGACCATCCTCCTTTCTCCATGAACTTTAATCCTGTTCCCTGACAGTTAATCTTTCACTAATGCATTCATATCCTTGCTTCTGGTATACCTTGAGTTGAAATCTGGACAATAAGGAATCTAATATATAATGCTAGGATTGTTTTAGATTTATCAAGATATATGGAAATAAGAGATGCAAAGCACATATTCACCTACCTGATGTTCTAGTTAGACTTCATTATATCCATCACGAAACGTCTTATTCAGTTTATTTGGCTCCAGTCAAAATAAGTGAATATTTACTTCTCAGAGACAACTGGACTTCTGCTTAGTTATAACACACAACATTTTGGTGGCTTTCCTGCATATTTGTTTTGTTCATTTGCATTAATTTTTATGAAAGTGGTAATTAGTGAGTTACTTTACCAAAATACCCTCCCAGTAATCAGAAGTTCACTTCTTTCAATTATTATTAGGTTCTTCAGCAACAAATGGTGACAAACATTTGGAATCATAAAATATGTGTCACTTAATGAAATTAAAACTCTGGCTTGCCAGAGAATTATCCATGATAACATACTGCTTGAAGGAAGTCCATTTTACCAGGAATAAATAAACTCTGGTGTGAAATAAATCTCTGTTTAAGATTTCAAATGCACTTGTTTACAATATTGCACCTAAGGGTGAAAAGCAAATGAGGTAAATGAATTTGTGTATATATTCCATGATTTTCCGGTGGTGTTATAATTAAGACTATAAAACATTGCCTCTAGCAAACAGCTATTGTGGGAATTCTTTCGTGCAGCCTTAAAGCACAGCAACCACATTTTGTTAGTCTTGATTTCCTCTGACAACAATTGGAACTGTCTGCTGAAAGGAGGCACAATGTAATGTTTATATATAGAATTGTTTACCAGAAAGACAAATGCTACCAGGATTAGTTCACCCTGATTTACTTCTGAGCAATAAAGACCCTTTACAGATTTAAAAGTAAAATTTCCCTGATAGGCCACAGAAAATACATCCCTGTGTTTTGAAAAGAACACAGAAGACCCGATGGCTATTGGTCAGGGTCAGAATATCATAAATCATACTCAGAATTGCACACATTATAAAACATGTAGGTGAATTTAGATGAACCTCTATATTGGCAATATTTCTTTTAATCCCTTTGTACCTTATCACTGATGGAACTCTATTTACATCATCTTTAGCTGAAAGAAAGACTGTACTCACATCTTAATTCAACATTAGTAACCTATATCCAACCCTTTATGTGGTGGTGGAAGCCAACTTCCCAAAGCTCATCTACATATCCCCTCCCAACCTGTTTCCCCCTTCCCCATTGACTGCTCTAGCTTAGTCTTTTCTACTGGTTCTACCCCTTCTTTCTGACATTTACTCACTGACATTCCTTGTGACTTTTCTTCTTCACTTACACTTCGGGTAATTGTATTGAGGGTCCTGGCCATAATACTATCTCTATGTTTGTGATTATCAAAGTGATGTCACCAACCCAGACTCTCCAGTGGCTCTAGAGAGCCATATTTAATTGTCTGCTTATCAAAGGCATTGAAATTTTAGTGCGTTTGGAAAAGAACTCTGTATCTCCAAATATGCTCCCTTCTACTTGGTCTTCACAATTATTTCTTCTCCTTCTCCTCTTCCTCCTCCTCCTCCTCTTCCTCTTCCTCCCCCTCCTTCTTCTTCTTGTAGTGTGGATTGAACCTCAGAACATTCCACCCCCAAGATACACCTCCAGCTTTTTTTTACTTTTATTTTTAAACAGAATCTCACAAAGTTGTTGAGGCTTGCCTTGAACCTGCTATCCTCCTGTCTCAGCCTCCCAAGTGTCAGGATTATAAGGCATATGCCACCAGGCCCAGTACCATTACATTTTACTAGTTTTTCATAACAAAACTCTCGGTCACACATGCTTTTCTTCTGCCCTTCACAACCTGGATTCTGTCTATCCACAAGTGCTTCTAGGGTACTTTGCAGGGTGTCCAGAACCTGATCGCTCCTCTCACTGTACCCATCAGTGCTGCTCTGTGCAGTTGTCACCATGTGTCCTCAGGCCACTGCAATGTCTCCCAATGGGTCCCTGCTTCCTCCTCTCCTCCTTCCTCTTCCTCCTCACCATACCTACCCTCAAATCTATTCTGTATAATTTTTTTTAAATGCTAATAAGGCCCAACTCAAATCTTTGTTACAGTCTCCAAAGCATTTAGAATAATTCAAAGTCCTCTCTATGGTCTAAAAGACTCTCTATCATCTAGCTCATGACTACCTGAGTAACACGCCCTCTTTTGAATTTTCCTGTTTAACATGATTCTAGCACCACTGAATGGTTTTCTTTCTTTCTTGATACTTTTATTGGTACGTTGCAGTTATATATCATAGGGAGGTTCAAAAAGATCCAAACGCACATGCCCACAACACTTGATGTGTTTCCCTCCAGATCCCACCCTGCAACTCACTCCTCCTGAAATATACATTATTGGGATTGGTCATGATAACTTTGAATATGGACATAGGATCCTGAATACTAGGTTGACTTTGAAATCTTTACATTTTACATTCTTCACTGTTGTCATCTCCTCTGATCATTCCTGATTGTTCAGTCCAAAATAATAGAAGAGTCAGGAGTGGTGGCACACGCTTGAAATCCCAGTACTTGGGAGGCTGAGACCAGAGGATCCGGGTTCTTGGCCAGCCTCAGCTACTTAGTGAGGCCCTCTGCAGCTTGGTGAGACCCTGTTTCAAAATAAAGAATAAAAAGCCGGGCGTGGTGGCGCACGCTTGTAATCCCAGCATTCGGGAGGCTGAGACCGGAGGATCCGGGTTCGCAGCCAGCCTCAGCTGCTTAGTGAGGCACTCTGCAACTTAGTGAGACCCGGTTTCAAAATAAAGAATAATAAATAGGGCTGGGGGTATAGCTCGGAGGTAAAATGCCCCTGAGTTCCATCCCCAGTACCGCAAAAAAAAAATAAATAAATAAAGAATAAAAAATGGGGCTGGGGATATAGCTCAGAGGTAGAATGCCCGTGGGTTCAATCTTTAGTACTGCAAAAAAAAAAAAAAAAAAAAAAAGAGGAAACATATATACTCTATTTCTTACTATGCATTCTGTGTCTTTATACCACTTAGGAATTCCTCTGCAGGAGGAAATTTTTATTTTGTATTTGCGTATTTTTTAAGAAATATGCAAATTTACTTACCTGTCTGTCTCCCAAAAGAGTAAATGTTCCATAAGCATATACTTTTACTGTCTGCCACTATGTTTATGTGTTTAGAGTGCCTGTACCACCGCCTGGCAAATAGTAGTTGCTTAAACATTCTTTACCAAATGAATAAAATTTCCTTTGTCCCTTTGCTCTAGGTCACCGTTCTGAGTACACTGACATCAACACACAATTCAGTATTTCTCCTTGCACATTATCCACACAGTTGATTTAAGATTATTCCACTTCTAGGAAATCATGAATGTTTTTCTATGTTTTCTAGTATCAATTTCAGCTCAGATTTTGTATCTGAATTCCTAAATAAAAGTGTGGTATTTCACTTTTTCTCTGAAGAAGTATCTGGGACTTATCTCAAATTCTCTTAATCAGGTATGGATCTTTAAATTAGTATTAGTATTTAAACTAATATTGGTAACTGAATAAGGAACTACAATGTTTCCTTGGAATACTTGAAGTTAAATTTCTCCTTGCCAGGCTTAAATATTTTTGCTTTTTATAACTTTTTACTATAAATCATCTTTTCTAGATTTGGAAATTTTTTTATACTATAAATCAATCAACAATTTAGTCTTCTGTCCATCACCACAGGCTTCTTTGGTGTAAGACATTTTGATTCTATTCTGATTTTGTTGCTCATTATGGTAATTACAACTACTTGGACCCAGATGATTAAGTCCTGCCACCTGGCCTCTGTTACTCTGAAATCTCATCATCTCTATGACACCCCAGCTCCACGGTAGAAACTCCTACTGTCAAACCCAGCCTGCAAAAGAAAGTTGTCTCCAAATTCTGTATAAATGCTGGTGTTGTCCATACCAGTGGATTATACCTTGTCTTAGTGACATTCTTGTCTTCTGAGTCTTCTCAAGACACATAGCCTTGGGTGATTTCAGTAAACCAATCTAACATTTATACCTGTATAAGTTATATGACTTTTGCTTAGTACTATATTAAAGTGTATCTGACAATTCAACCTAACTATTTGTAAGTAAATGTTGTATCTAAGCTATATGACACTGTCATATCTGTGTTTTAACCTAATCACAGATTTCCTTTGAGGATGTTAAATTCCAGGTTGTCAGTGACCAACAAAGCATCACAAGCTCAGTAGCTTAAGATAATACCTATTTATCACATCATGGTAATGTAGGTCAAAAGTCTGTGTACAGAATGGCTGGGAATTTGCTCAGGGTATCATGGGACAAAAAGCAAAATGTCATGGCCATGTTTTCTTCTGGGACTCTGTGTCCTCTTACAAGTTCACAGAGGTTATAGGAAGAACATAGTTTCCTACACCTAGAGGGCTAATGCTCATCCAAATGTTCCTTTCCAATTTCTAGGACCTATTCTGATCTTAAAAAGGCTCTGATCCTGACATAGACATCTAGATTATGTGTCAAAATTCCTTTGCATCTTTGACATCCTTACAAATAAATCCTGGCCTAATTTTCAGGATATTTTTCTTCTAGGATATAAGAACACTTTCCTTTAATATCGAGGCTGTCTTCTTTTCTTAGATAGCATTAACAGATTATTTAAAGCATTTTCTGCAAGACTTCAAATATAGTTAACACATGTAGCAATACCACAATGCTGAAATTGTCCTTGCCTGCAGTCTCTCATCCTAAAGCAACACAGAAGAAAGCTTTATCAACCACGATACTGCCATAATACTACCACCTTACACCAGGAGTTATCCACAGGAATGGATTCCTATTATCTCTAACTTGGAAGTGAACCATCTGGAAAATCCTAAAGAGGCTTCTTTTCTAGGATCTTCTTGGTGCCGTCTCTCTCATAATGGATATTCTTAAAAGAAGAGCCTAAGGTAAGTTTTTTTTTTTCCTTGTAGTTCTGGGGATTGAATTCAGAGGTACTCTACCACTGAGCTATATCCTCAGCCTTTAGCTGTCCTCAAACCTGAAATCATCCTGTTTCAGCCTTCCAAATACTATAATTACAGGTATGCACCACCATTCCTGGCTTCCCTGTCCTTTTTTAAAATTTTTAGTATCACGAGAAGGTCTTGCTAAGTTGCCCAGGCTACCCTTGAACTTGCAATTCTCCTGTTTCAGGCTCCCAAATCATTATGATTACAGGTATGTACCACCCCACCTGACCTATGGCAAAAATTTGCACACAGAAAGTTTGAGAATATTTTTCTAAGGAGCAAGAGTAGAAGGAGATGAAAATAATTATGGAGTACAAGTGTTTGAATGTGTAAGATTTTCTTGAGACATATATTTCAGAACTATCTTGGGGGACAAGAAAAAAAATAATTACTTATTGCCTCCATCTCCATTGTACAAGGTAGTTCCATGAGTATTAATACTCTAATTTCTAGATTGAGTATGTATGACTATTAAAGGGTTTCCATTGATGACTCATATTTGGAACATTAAGAAATCACAAGAAAGGTGTATGATTTGACTTCTTGGCACTGTGTGGATGGGTAGCATGGGCAAGAATCTGGCCAAAGCCTTTTCCTCGTGGCGGGGGTTGAAGAATAGGAAGTATCCTAGGAGCATTTGAAGTAGTACATAAGAGGCTAATATCTGTCAGTTTCTACCTTCACGTCTGAGGAAATCTAAGAAACAGAGATGGTAAATAACTTGTTTGTTATACACAGAAAGTGGCAGGGCAGAGTGCCAATTTAATTTAACCTATTAATGTGGACCTATTTAACAATCGCTATCCTCTATTCTCAATAAATTAGGTTGTTGCTACTGTTCTGCAATCAAAAATTCATGAGATTATTGATCCCACAGTGATGATGATTCTGCATTCTTTCACCCTGTCTGCCTTTTTTCTAGCAAAACCTAGTCCTCAATGTCCAGTAAAGAGAGACAAGTGAATGTCACTGTAGTATCACCACATCTTTAGCCTAATAGAATTTAATGACTTAAACTCACCCATTTTACCAGTAGTGCTAATTTTGTTGTAATAATTTTAAAAGTGAAAACTCTTGATGAATCTATCTGGAAAATAAAATATATTATAGACATAATGACTACATTATAAAAATTTTAAGTTCTGCGTGTGTGTGTGTGTGTGTGTGTGTGTGTGTGTGTGTGTGTGTTTCTTGTGGCACAGGATATTGAATTCATGGGCATTTTGCCTATAACTTTTTCTACCAGATTATTTTATTTTGGAACAGGGTCTCTCTAAGTTACTGCATGGCCATTTTTAGTGACCTTTATTTTTTGTTATCTCCAAATTCCTCAATAGAATTGCAATCAGATAGAATTTGTCTCTGGCTTCTTTTACCTTGGTATTCCATATTGTCTTTTTCATATGCCTTCTTGTATAGTGACCTTTTATTTCTGTTTTTTAATCCAAAGTCCCCACCTCTGGGGCAAGTCAATTTCTCCAGAAGCTGACTCTTGGGAGGTTAGTAGGTGATTTTGTTTCCTATTTAGTCTTTTTTTTTTTTTTTTTTTTTTGCGGGGGGTGGGGGGACGGATCACAATCCCTGGAAAGGAGTGCAAAGACATAGAATTTGGCAAAAATTCAAGCTGTGATGGAAGATTAACCATAGTTTGACCAACTCTAAGGTGAACTTGTAGGCTGAAGTGGCCTGACAGCTGTTCCTAATTGGACAGGAATGGTCAAGCATTCATATCTCTATTTTTATTAAGATACACGTTGCCTCTGGAAGGGGATGATCTGGACATTTGACTCTGTAGCTAGGGTGCCTCTTGAAAAGAATCTATTGTGAGTATTTCTAGCAGCTGGGGCAACAACTCTGTCTTTGAAGGGAAGTCCATCACAAAATCAAATACTCTATATCACCAAATTACCATCTTCATTGCAATTTGTCACATTAAAGAAAATCTAAGGGTTATTCTGCCCTCAAAGCACATCATTATGGGTGCAAGACCAGGTACAGACTTTTGTAGAATAATGAACGATACAACTCCTTATGGAAGTATATGACAGCACAAAATGAAAGAAAAAAATAATTAGACTATCTTCTTCATGTTTAAGATTCATCCTTTTTAATAGCATGTCATTATTCAAAAACAATAAAGAAATTTACTATATTCAACTGAAAAAAAATTAGCCAGGCATGGTGGCTCACATCTTTATTCTCAGTACTTGGGAGGCTGAGACTGGAGGATTACAGGTTCAGGGTTAGCCTCAGCAACTTAGCATGCCCTAATTAACTTAGTGAAACTCTATTTCAAAATAAAATAGGGCTGGGGATATAGCTCAGAGGTAGAATGTCCCTGGGTTCAATCCTAAGTACCATCATCGCACACACACACAAATTACATATCAATGGTTTTCAAAATGCATTCCCTTGATTTTACTAAAGATAGCTTTATTATAATAATATTTTTAAAAGTTTTCTTCTTTATTATTTTATTTTTTCTGCTTTGTGCCAAAGATAAGCTTATTTTTGTTTTCCTTGCAGTTGTAGAAGGTAGTAAACAAGGGGAAAATATTATTTTTAGTGATTTTAAGTCAATATGCTGTTTTTCTATTTGTCACGTTCATCACTTTTTAATGTTTAAAATTTGGTACCTACAAAGTATCAAAGTACCATAGTAGTATTTTGTTCACATTATGATCTTTATTGCCCAGCAGAATGCATTTTGTATTTTTGAATTTAATTCATTTGACTTGATTCTAAACTGATGAATCTTAAGCATCACTATTTAAATATTTATTGCAATTCATTATATTTATGACATAAGCTGTTTACTTGAGGCTTATTTCTTAATTCTTGCTTTCTACTGAATGAGTAATTTCTATAATGATGTAGATTAGTGATAAGAGGACTTTGGACATTTGGTTTCTCTTTAATAGTTCATGTCTTCTTGCCAGTGGGTAGTCAAATGCAGAGAAAAATTAACATCTTTTTATTATGGCTGAAAGATAATCTCTATTGTTTCTATAGTGTTTTCCAATTTACAAGAATGGCCACAAAGATTATTTAACCTGTTTCTGACAGTAATACTTTGTGTTTGATAATGTTCTCTCCAAACATTGTCTAAAGAAATAAATTCTGATAAAATAATCTCACTGAAGAAGGAAAAGGGGACAGAGAATCAAAAGTTTAAGTTCAGCTCAACAGATTTCCAATCCTAAACTATATTTCTGTATTATTTTAGAACAATATTAGCCATTTTTCATTCAGGGTGTTTTTCTTCTATGATCAGATTTTAGTGGATTATTTATTCTAATTTTTAAAATTCTTAATATGATTAAAATTGTAATATCCATCAATCTTTTGTCCATGGTAATGTATAATGGAGACAGGTGCCTTAGACGATAGTATACTATCTTTACAAAAAGTCAGAGTTAGAAATATTAGAAACCAAAAATGTTAAATTTGCTAGATGTTAGATTATAAGCTTTTCTGACAGATATTTGACCATGTGCCCTCTTATATAAATAGAACATATGATACTCCTGCTCATCAGAGTACTTCATTTTTCCCCTAAGATATATGTTTTCCAAGATAATTGATTCCTTAATAAATCAGAAGGAAACAAGAAATTAAAAAGTCGAAGAACTTCACGGATATTAATGCTATGTTTTATTAAATTGTAGAGATTAATTATAAATGTAGTTCCTTCCGTTAAACAGCCACCTGTAGGATCAAGTTCCTTGACATATCTGAACTCTAATCTTAAGAAATAATTAGAAATTGCTCACGATAATAACTTATTGCTAGCAATTTGGAGTTTGTCATATATCAACAGAAAAGACCAGAGGAAGGCAATGGAGATAAATTATATACATAAAATGTTCATAATATTGTTAAAAGAGTAATGATTCTTTTAAATATAGATATAAAATTAGAAATTCCAATTATGGCTTAACTTTTTTTCACACATTACAAGGTGCTGAGCCTCTCCAGTCTCTAAATATTTTTCCAGCCTATGCTTCACTGCATTAATTGAATTCTCAAAAGTTTTTAAGACACAAGATTCTTACAACATTAAAGGCCAGAAGCAACTTCTTCATAAATCTATATTTTAATTTCTCATGATATTTTTTTATCAACTGAGTGACACAAAATGTTATCTGTCATTTTTAATTCCAGAAACCTTTCTCATGTTGATGTCCTCCAAGGGGTTCCTCAATCATGTAATGAATGTGGGGGGATAACCTAAACTACTCTGCAAAACAAATACAGAAAATTGCCAAAGGATTGGGAGAAGACTGTGTAAAACAAGAAAGTAAGATACTGTGTAAAGTGACATATTGTGTATGAGAATACACTTCTAAGGCCTCCTGTAGAAACCTTCAGTAAAGTGGAAATGGCTCTCTACAACACAGTAGACCACATGGAAGCTCTTTGCACTGAAGTTATTGATAAACCTTGGATTTTCTGTGATGACAAGGTGAGTCTTTGAATGCCGACAGGCTCCAGCATCCTAGTTTAAACTGATACAAAATTTACAAGCTTTTCTGACCTGGCCAATTGCCTTCTTCCATGCCACACATGACCATGGGAAGGGAGTAGTGCCTCATTTACCATAAGTAAAAAGATAGATAAATAAATGAAAGTATATTTGTAATTTGCCTCTGCCCCATTTGATAGCTACATATAGAAGAAGAAGGAGAAAGAGGAATGCAGGAAGTGATGAGGAGGAGGAAATGGAGACTGAGAAATCAGGATTTCAAACTTTAAGTCTCATTATGATCTGTGTCAAAATTGTCCTATGCTTTACCATCTATAGGCTGATGACCTCTTCATTTTATTTTCAACTGGAATCCTTCTCCTGAATTCTAAATGCACACATCTAGCTGTCTGTTGGACATCTCCTCTGGCATACCTGGTTGACTTCTCACACTTAACTGCCCAATACTAAACCATGGTTATTTTTTCCCAAAACTTCTGGACCATATAGTCAATGAAGATGCAAATTGTAGCTCCCTTTCCCCCAACATTCAGTTGTTAAAACAGTAGAAAGTGAATCATGTTACTGTATAAATATTGCATTTTATAATTTTTCATCTTTTTATTTTCTTTTAAGTATTTTTATATTTAATTGCAAGATCTATTGACCTATATATGTGATTGTTTCAATTACCAGTGGTGTCAGTGAAATGTAAATTACCTGAAGTCAGGAATTTTATAACATTTGCACATTGCTACATTTTCAATACCTAGAATAGTAACTGAGTCTTTTTGTTGTTTGTTTGTTTGTTTATGTTGTACTGAGGATTGAACCCAGGGGCATTCTAACTCCAAGCTACACTCCCAGTCCTATTTTTAATTTTTTATTTTGAAACAGGGTCTCATGAAGTTACTGAGGGCCTCACTAAGTAGCTGAGGCTGGCCACAAACCTTCAATTCTCCTGTCTCAGCCTCTCAAATACTGGGAGTACAAGAGTAGGCCACCATGCCTGGCAAATGAGTTCTTAATCAATGTTCAGATGTTAATGTTAATTGAACCCGTGTGTGTGTGTGTGTGTGTGTGTGTGTGTGTGTGTGTGTGTGTATGTTTGTGTGTATGTGATACTTCGGATTGAACCCAGGGGCATTCTCCCTCTGAGCTACAACCCCCAGCCCTATTTTATTTTTATATTGAAACTGGTTCTTCCTAGATTGATGAGAGTCTCACTAGTTGCTAAAACTGTCCTCAAACCTGAGATCCTCCTGGCTCAGCCTCCCAAGTACTAGGATTACAAGTGTGCACCATGACACCTGGCTTTAACCCATGTATTTTTATTAATATGTTTAGAAATAGCACTGTTGGCCTGACGTGGTGATACACCCTTCTAATCCCAGTACTTGGGAGGCTAAGACAGGAGGATCGTTGGTTTGCAGCCAGCCTCATGTACTTAATGAGACCTTGTTTCAAAATAAATAGCAAAAAATAGGATTGGGGGTGTAGCTCAGAGGAAGAATGCCCCTGGATTCAGCCTCCAGGAGAAAAAAAAAAAAAGAAGTAGCATTCTGGTATTATTGGTATACTGCTGGATAAGGACTGTAGGAAACCGTGTTTGGCACATTTTCACTGAAAAAAATTAAAATTCAAAGTATTGTTATGAATATAAATTTATATATTTTAATTAATGTGCATTTCAGATTTTAGTTATCAACTTCATGAAAATATTATACAAAATTAGTCTATATGCTTTCTGGGAGAAAGTGTGGCAAAAATAGATGGGAAGTTGTTCCTCAATTTTTTAAAGATAAGAAAACTGACACTTTACTTTTTACCTATGCATTTTGAAGTCACTTAGTGGAGTAAGAGTGGATGAATATTAATTAAATTGTTAACCATTCATTTCCTCCTTTTTTTCCAAATAAGATAGAAAGTGAATATTTTAACATCCATATCCCTGATGACTGGGGAACTGGGTTCATAGAAAGTTTGCTGCTCATCTGGTAAAATAAGTTATGAGGAATAAACTGAAGATAAGTGATGCTGTTATGGCAAAAATCAGTTGGGATTAGTTCTAGTTTAGGCTCCAAACAGGTTCTCTATATACAGGGTTGGGATAAATTAGATTTCCAATGGACAGGTGGACCATGTGAGTTCTTCTGGGATTCATAGTCATTTAATTTGGGGAACAAATTTTAAAAATTTTATGTTTCATCACACTTATATTATACACACAAACATCTTTGTGGTATTAAGAGTGGAAATATTACTGGAGAATCTACATGAAATTATTTTGTGATATTTGAACAGGTGAGAAGTGATGAAATGCCAACTTTACATTATTATGATTTAATCATTTTTTATTTTTGGTAGCTTTTATTTATATTGAAGTTATATATGCAAAAAAAGGTTATTAAATTTTCCATAAAGTTAACTAACCAAAATATCAATTTCTTCTCCCTGATATCTGCCTATTCTTTCCGAAGACATCCATTATCAACTCACATAGTACTTACAGGCTTTACTTGTTGACCTTTAAATTTCAGGGTTTATTAAATTCTCGCCATGGAATATGAGGGAAGGTCTAGCCTTGGTTTACCTCCATACACAAGGAAAGTTGCTAAGATAGGACAAAAAGTTCCAAAATATTCCACACCCAGTTTCCTCTCTTTAATGTCTTATGTTAATATGGTACATTTGTCACAATTAATGAACCAATATAAATCCATTATTAACCAAAGTCCGTGTCTCCTTAGGTATCCCTTGGCTGATGTTTTTTTTGACTTTCCTTGTTTTGGGTAGTCTTGACAATATTGAGGAATACTTATTGGATATCTTATATATTATCTCCCCATTTGTTTTTATCTGATCTTTTTCTCATAGCTGTACTGAGGTTATTGGTGTTAGGGAGGATGATTGTAAAGGTGAAATGTCACTCTCATCACAGCATATATACATTTCAGGATCAATATGAGTTATCACTCTTGATGTTGACTTTGATCACCAGCTGAGATACTCTGTTAGTTTTCTTCTGTGTAAATTATACAGTCAAGTTTTTGCTAAATTCTACGAAACTCCTATCCTCTATCCTCAAATCTATTCTCTGTACCACAGAGATCTTGAATCCTACTTTGCAGAATGGTGAATTGATATGGGGTCTTGCTGCTCTTTCTCATTCCTTTTCTTGTTTGGATCTTGATATATATGAATTCAGCTATTTCTTAAACAAATACCAATTAAATTTATTTCTAGAGCTGCTTTTACCCCCTACTTCTATAAGCAACTTCCTAAACCGTTTGTTAATTTTTGGGTTGCAAATCCAGTTGCTTTTTTGCCTCTCATTTCCCCCAAACTAGTTTAAGATTCATCTTTTTAATTATATCAATCAATTTCATTTGTTTCTCATTCTAAAATGTTTCTATATGTTCTTATTCTTTTTTGTCTTAGGAGTTTATAACTTTAAAAATCTATTAATTGTTATTTTAGTGGAGCTTTGGGAACAGTTGTGGAGAAGTGCACATGTAAAATCTCTCTTTAATTAGCTAAGCTTTATCTTCATATTGATATAATGGGGTTGAGAAAATTATTTTCCATTAATGTTTTATAATATCTTTTTATGCTATCAGAAAGAGGGGAGGGGAGGGAGGATGGAGATATCTGGCTCAGAAGCTATCTGGGAGTAAAGTTGTGCTGCGAACTACTGGAAGCTTGAAGTCTGGGGAGGGTGTATCCAGTCAGAGGGTGTTATGGTTAGATTTAGACTTTCACCTGAACAGCTCCTGTATTAATGTTCAGAGCTGATGTAATTAAGGCATGAGGGTTGTAATTTCATCAGTGGATAAATCCATTATAATAGATTCACTGGGTGGTAACCGAGGTGGGTAAGGTGTAGCTAGAGAAGATGAATACTTGGGGGTGTGACCTTAGGGACTGTGCTTTTACTTTCTCTCTATTGCCTCCAGTCTCCATGATGTGAGAGTAGAGCGCTTGTTCTTTCTCTCTCTGCTTTTTGTCACCATGCCCTATGCTCTACAAATATAACCTGGCCTGATATGAACTGAACTTCCAAGACCACCAAAAAAAAAAAAGCTGTGAAGAAATAAATCTTCCTTCCTCTAAGTTGTGTGGTCAGTTCTCTAGGATGATTATAGCAGTGAGAATGTTGACCTGAATAGAAAGCAATCAAATTTCTGTAAGGCATGGGAAGGACAGGAACTGTGTGGACAAGAACAGCAGGACAAGAGAGGTTACGACAAATGAGGAAAATTGATCAGAAAAAGATGCATGAAATTTTATCACCCATTATGAATGAGGACATGGAAAACAAATCATTTTCTGTGATTTTAAAGTATAAAAGTGTCTAATTTTACTGCAAAGGTAAAGGAAGATCACAGGAGGGATTTTTTAATTAATCAAGACTATGATTCCATTGCTCTTCAACAAACCACATTATACTTCTTTTCATGTGACTTTGTGGAGATGGGGCCATGTATTTTTTCTATTTTCTAATCAAGAAATGCATACATTTTATGAATAATATGCTTGCTTTCTTCAAAATAATTCTAGAAAACATATTAAGAACAGATAGATATACATACTACATCTGCATATACAGAGTAAAATTCAAAATGCCTAGCAAACAGGTGGTCAAAACATCTGGCTAACACTGAGAAACTTTTTCTAAGGGAAACATGATAGATTCTAAAGTTTGCATTTACAAGCTGAGGAAACTAGATGCTTTTGAAGATCATATGGTAAAGGAATAGAAAAAGACAACTTTCTGAAAGAAAATTTCATGACACTGTTAGCTTCTTACTGCTGCTATAAACAAATTATTCCAAATAGATTATTTTTAAGACAACCCATATTTATGATCTTATAGTTAAGCAAGACAGAAATACTAAAATAAAATTGACAGTAGGGCCACATTCTTTTGGTGGCTTTAGGAAGAATCTATTTTCTCAGCTTTCAGAGGCCACCTGCATTTACTAGCTTGTGGTCCCTTCATCTTCAAAGATGTCTTCCTGACTCTGACTTCATCTACTTATATTGGGCCCACATGACAATCCAAGATAATCTCCCCATCTCAAGAATTATTGATTTAATCATATTTACAAGATTTCTTTTAGCATTTAACATTATATGTTCACAGATTTTTAGACTTAGAGCATCTTTGTGAGGAACCTTATTCTACTCACTATCCATATGTAAGAGGTGAAATAAATAATTCAATTATTAAGGATGTGCTTATCAGTTATTAAGAAGAATGTGCTTTATATGAGTCCAGGTTAAACAGTTAGGACATAATGTTCCATTTTGTCCTTTAGTCATTTTCTCATTTCTTTGCTCATTTGTAAAATAATCAAATCAAGCAAGAAAAAGGAAGAAATATGTCAGGCAAAGGAAGTGACCTGAACAAACTTCCCTCCAGCATGAATGGTCGGTCTTACTCTGTTTGAGCTGCTATCACATAACTCTACAGACTGGATCACATATCAAAAAACAAAAAACAAAAAAACAAACATTCTCACTGCTATAATTCAAAGATAGGACCACAGAGTTTAGAGGAAAGAAGACTTATTTGCTAATGGTTTTTGGAAATTCTGGGTTCATGTGAGATCAGTGTCTGAATCTCAAGACATGGCAGCAGGAATCAGAGAGGGAAAGCACATGGGCCCTGCTACTCACATTGTGGAGGTTGGAAGCAGGAGAGAAAGCAAGCATGCAAGTGGATTCCAATGCACCCCCCATTACATACACACACACAAGGACTAACACTTTCTAGTCACACCCCACTATCCTAGATTCCCACCCAGAATTTCCAAAAACCATTAGCAAATAAGTCTTCTTTCCTCTAAACTCTGTGGTCCTATCTTTGAATTATAGCAGTGAGAATGTTGACCAGATACCAGATACCTGGGTGCTCTCCCTGCTCTCACGATGGCTTTTATTGCTGTGCCTCCTTCAGAAGGGACTGTGACAACACATGTGGAAGGGTCAAAAGACAAAAAAGTCCTGGCTAGCCCCACCCCCTGCCATTTTGTAGGGCACAGATCTCATCAATGAGGGCATCCATGAGTCGAGTCTTCATATCCTAATCACCTTCTCACATTCCCACCTCTTAACACTTATCGTGGGGATTTAATTTCAACATGAAATTTGGAAGGGATAAGAACATGTATGTAGTTGCATTGCATATCTGTGTGATGTGTTGTGTATGTGTTGTATGTGTACACTGTGTTTTAGGACTGAGATTTACTGAGGCTTATAATCTGGGAATACCACATTACAACTATATCTGCTTTTATAAAATAATATAATTTCACCAATATTGAAACAGAATTTTTTGGTGCAGAATTATTGGTGCATTGTAATAAGTTTCAAAGTGATACAGTTATATATGCAGACAATATCTCTTGGTGTGTTTTGCTCTTCTGCACCCCATCCCCTGCTCTCTCCCCACTCCATGTACATGCTAGTGAGATTGGTAGTGGTACCTTCATAAAGAAAAAATAACAACATTTAGTCTGTTTCCTTCCACAAGCCTCATTTTCCTTCTCCTCTTTTCTCTGCCCCAATTCTCCACCACTATTCTACTGGTCTTTCCTCATTATCATGAAGTTTCTTTCCTTTCCTATTTTCTCTGTAGCTTATGCATATGAGAGAAAACATGTGGTCTTTGATTTTCTGAGTCTGGCTGACCACATTTAGCATGGTGTTCTCTAGTTCCATCTACTTTCCTGCAAAGGATTTAATTTTGTTCTTCTTTATGGATGAGTAAAACTCCATTGTGTATATATGCCACATTTTCTTAAACCATTCATCTGTTGAAGGACAACCAGACTGCTTCCAAAACTTGGGTATTGTGAATTTTATGATAGGATTAACTTTAGTATAATTTGTGTGTGTGTGTGTGTGTGTGTGTGTGTGTGTGTGTGTGTGTTACTGAGGATTGTAAGTATCTGAGGCTGGCTGTGAACCTGTGATTCTCCTGTCTCAACTTCCCAAGTACTGGTATTATAAGCATGCACCATCACTCCCGACCTTGATTTTTTAAATTTATGTATAAAGTTTTGAAAATATTGCAAATACATCACTTCAAATTCTCCCATCCAAGTGTGAATTACCAAAAGCAAAGAAATAGGAAAGTTTCTAAAGTAACTGCTGATGAAAGCATTAAATAAGACTGAGAAAGCTTAAGTAGGATTTGTTGATTCAGTTTGATACATATATGACTATAATTATATATATATCAGCGTGATATATGAGACATTAAGAACTGATTATGGATGATTTGGCAATAATGATGGGTCTTATGACAGTCAATCACAAGGTACTTATTGATAAAGCACATTTAAGAAGTTATTTTGTCATCTCATTATATATGACGTGCAATTGTTTATATTGGACTATATGTGAGTGTGGATGGTCTGCTAAGATGAAGACAATGGCTCTCAAGACAAATATGGAATGTCTTAAATCCAATGAAAACTCAATTATTGAATTGGCTCTAAGAGTCTGGTTTCCTCTTATTTATAGGAAAATATGCATAAATATAGACCTTATACCTAAGGTAATAGGCCTTGATTCCTGGCCATGTGTGTTTATAAGAAGAATGGAAGAGGAAGTCAAAATTCTATTTGATCTAACCATGAAAATTTACATGCAGGAAACTTGGAGCATTTCACCTTCTTAGTCAGCTGTAGTCCTTGTTTATACTGTAAGCAGCTGAATAAAAGCAGACATTTTTCTTTGGATAATCTTCCTAAAATAGAGAGAACCTATACATTATTTATGAGTTATTATATAATGGTTTCATAGCCAAAAGTGATCAAACTAAAATGTTTTTAGAGTGAGACAAATATAAAATTCACCCTGAAATAACAACCAATAAGGTTATACCTTTGGGATTTACTTGGTTATTCTGATATGATAGTTGTTGTTGATATTACATACAATATTGCTGTCATCATAAGAAGTTAATTAATCTATATTTGGCATCTCTGAACATTTTTGACAGGGTTGGTAATTGGTTGTGGCAGTTAACTTCATCCATTTGTTACATAAACGATTTAAAAATATTCTCTTATTTATGTCATATTCCTTTCTCATTCTATTTTTCTCCTAGCAATTATGACATTGTCATAATCAATTTATCTAAAAAATCTTTACAGTTATGTACTTCTCTTGGTACTGTAACTATATTATATTACATTCATTTCCTTTTTCCTATTTGCCCTGTTCTTTACTCCTGTATTCTCTCTCCAATAGCTCTACGTTAATATGATGTATTATGTATACATATATATGATATATACACATATATGTGTATATAAACATTCTTTATGCTATTTTTGTCTTTTTTACTGTTTTGATTTATTTAACATTTCTCTCTTCAAGATTTCCACTTCTTAATATAAAAGATTTCCACTTCTTCAAATTTGACATCTTTTAGTTATTCTAATAATCTATTCATTTCATCTAAGTTTAAAAATTCACTGACATGCAATATTAACATATTATTTCATAATTTATTTACTCCAATAGCCTGCATTATTTCCTTACTTTCATTTAACTTTATTCAAGTCTTTCATCTTTCTATATTTTATTCTGTCACCAAAGATTTTCTGTTATTGATATTTCTGATAATTTTCCATTTTGCCCCTTTTAAATTAAAAATATATTAAATTAATTTCTGTTTATAGTCATTATTTCATTCCTTGTTTATTCTTCTGGCTTTCATTGCCACTTTGTCCTGGTCTTTCTTGACTTATTCATTAATTTTCAGTTGTTATTTTTTTATTTTAGAAATTCTGCATGCACTTTTAATCATCACTTCAGCAGTATATTATACATTTAGGTTTGATTATTTTCAATGCAATACATTTCTGATCATTTAATTTTTCTTTTTAAATAAAATGTAAAATATATTTATTGGTCAGTTTACAAAACATGCAGTTTTTCAGTTGATATAATGGGTCCATTTCCTAATTCATGGAATGATGGCTTCTCCATGTGTGTCCCACCATGTACCTTCACATGTAGAAATGGTATTGCTAACAATCTGGGGTTCCTTTCTTAAGGGTACTGATTCCATTTATGAAACCTTTTCTCTGATGACCCAATCATCTCCCAAATCACCACCTATTGCTAGTGTCTGATGTTTCAGTCAATTCAAAAATTTGGGGGAGTCACAATCAATCATGCTATAGCAAATTCTGTGGGGAAACAAAGCTAACATTCTTTAAAGAGAGAGAGATAGAGACAGGTTAGCAAGACTCTGCTTCAAAATAAAAAATAAAATAGGGTTAGGTGTATAGTTCATACTTAGAATGCTCCTGTGTTCACTCTCCAGTACCACATATACACAGAACATTTGGATTAAAGAAGAGAGAAGTAGAATGAAAGAAATTCAGCAAATCTATGACCAAAAATGCTGTATTTAATGTAACAACACTTGAAGAAGAGGTGTATGGAGTAAAAAAAATAGAGCTTTAGTGATCAGGATATTGACTGATCTGAGTTATGTCATTTTCAATGCAGATTTATAGTGAGTTTTGAAGATAGAATTATGTGACTAGAGAAAATTTCATAAGAGAACCAAGAAGGTCAGATCTTATGGATTAAAGCACGAAGCCTCATTGGAGAGACTGAGTCTATTTTTAGCCCAGTGAAATATGCACATCTCCTTCCTTCATTTTCTCAGAGGAAAAACTCTAAAGTTCTTGCCTTATACATCAGATTTGAAGTCAACCAAACACTGTGAGTTTCTTTTAAAATTAAAAAATCTTTTTTGCTATACATAATTTGATTATTTTTACCCTGAAGTAATATTAGTATACAAAGGAACTGATTTTTTTCCTTTGAAGATCATATACTTTTCAGTGAAATTGAAAATATATTTAAGTTAGAATATTCTTATGCAGTCAGATCTGATTCTAATTTTTCCAATGCACTTGACATATCTAACTCTCCATGTGATGAGAAAATGGAACAGCATCTACAGACTTGAATTTAAATACTGCCTGTCGAACTGACATACAGGCAGGAATGGAGTCAGTTGTGCATAGGGCAAGAGGAATAAACTCAAATACTAAATTATATATTTGTTGCTGCTGTGTCATAAAGTCCAAGCTGTCGGATATGTTTATAAATTTTAAATTCCTCTTATAGGAAAGATGTGCTTCTCATAAATCTGCTTCATGGTGAAATTAGACTTTAGAAATATGATTTCAATAGGTACTTACTTTTGACCCTACATAAGAAGATAATCTTTCTGTATCCTGGGCTAAATATTTCCTGAGCATACAATATTTTAAGCACCTTATTTCTCAGTAACATAGCAGGAAAGAAAACTGCCAAAAGTTCTGGAATATTTGTATATGAATATTTAGTTCCTTTTTATGATTAAATTAGAAAAATTTACATGGGCTTTGGTGCATTTAAATTTTACCTGGTAAGGATATAGTGGATGGGTAAGGACAAAATGTAAGTACAGATGAGTGAAAAGGAAATGATGATATGGATATAATACTCCTTCTAGCATGTGAATTTTTAATTACAGATATGGAGAAGTGGTGAGCTAGAGGGGTAAAGAAGGAAATATTTAATTTCTACATCCTACGGGACTTAACTAAAATCTCCTCAAAATGCAGAACTGTGAATTTGCCTCCAGCATACAAATAGTTTTGATTATCAAGCTCATTTTCATATATTTTGGAACACAAAGCACATTTTTTTCTGTGAAAATATAATAATGGCATTTTAATGTTAAAAGTGACAATTATTTTTCTAAGCCAGGTAACACAATCTTATTTCATCTGCTACATAGTTTAATTTTGAATCTAAAGAATATATGGAACTTGGCTATAATTTATTAAACTGATTCTATGGGAAGCATTTTCAAGTTCTAATCTGATGTCTGAAGAATGCAGGAACACATCTTGTCTGATTCGACCATGAGACCCTTGGAAATGACAGTTCCAATGTAGGATCTACAGCTTTGTGTGTCACCGATGAATCAAGCAGCTCAAAGGTAGCTCATTATTTCTCCTCCTGCTGCCGAAGGAATCACTTCCATTGACATCATGGACATAGGTAAGAACACCAACATCAATCTCGATACCCTGTATGGGGAAGAGGGGAATGGAGAGAGAGCCAGAGGAAAGCCCACCAAGTGCTGTGTGCATGTATGTCACCATCACAATTAACTATATTGTGTGAGACTAAAATGTAGTGATAAAAGTATATACAAAAAAGATAATGATATTTTGTTTGCATCCTTGGTAGCAGAAAACAAAATCCACAGAGGACAAATGAAACAAACCTAGTAAATGGAGTAAATCTGGAATCAGGGTCAGGAAAACAATTTATGGGATCTTGTAGAAAGAGAAAATGTGGGATACCCTGTTCAAAAGAAGAATGAAACAAAAGAGGACGATTGTCTTTTTTTCCACTGTCTCTTTCCTCTCTCTCCAGTTATCATTTCCTCTCTCTTCAGCTATCATGTTTTTTATTTTATTTATTTTTTTTAACTATCTAATGGCATGCGCTTTCAGGCAATGGTCATGGAGTGAGTGGAGACCCTTAAAAGTATGTGGAGTGCTGTCCTGCAACTCTATGTAAAGTGTGTGCCTTTGCGCGTGTGTGTGTGTGTGAACGCGCGCGTGCGCTCAACCCCAGGCCAAGTCCTCCCACACCTAGGCCTGCCAGGAGGATAGCAACAGTTGGTACAGGGGGCAAGGGAGCAGGTGGCAGGTAATTCCTCCAGGAAAGGGGGCTGTGGGACAGGGCACACTGAGCCCAGGCTAAGAGCTTTCAGGGCATGAAGACTCCATTGACCCATCAAACTTTATTTCCAAAATACAAATTCAAAGATAAAATTAACAAAGGCTTCAAGAAAACCACCACAGAGCATGAAACTTCAGGCCCAGGTTTGGAGCCTTTTCCTCTCGTCGGCCACGAGACCTGTGAGAGTCATATACACTTGAAACTGTCCCTATCCAGAAAACTAAAACAGATGGTTTCATTTCTGTATTTTTCATCTTCTTCTTTATTAACTGCCCTTTTCTATGGTAGTTTATTTGTAAAGTGCCTTTTTTAAAGTGTAATATTTCCATGGTGCAGGCCTGAGATTGGAGGGCCTAGAACTGAGAAGCGCAGGCAAAGTGTTCATAGATTTGGGATTATGAATTTGCTTCAAAGGTGGGTCCTTCATTCCAATGTGAATGAACATTGTTGCCTTCAGCAACAATCGATTCCCCTTAGCAGAACAACCCCTGAACACTTGATATAATACTTATCTCACATACATTGTAGATTCCACTTAAGAACTTATTGACAGTTACTGAATGTGTCAGAAGTCAGTGTTCAGTTTTATATTTGATCTTTTTTCTTTTCCTGTCTCCATGCAGCCCTTGCCTCAGCTGGCTTTGAAAACTGAGCTTTGCCTATCTCATTGTAATATTCTGGGACCCTAGTCCACCACTGTAGCTTCTACTAACGTTTATATACCATACATGATGGTACTTAGGTGCATCTTGGGAGATGGCGTATGAAAAGGAAGTATTCATGTCAACCTTAATCAATGACTCAATTAAATACTTTCTCAAAAAGATATCAGTGAAATTTAGATTGTTGGATTTGTTTTATCAGTTAGCATTCAAGTTTCTTCCTCTCACTCTCTCTCTCTTTCTCTCTCTCTCTCTGTTACTGGGGATTGAATGAACCCAGGGGCATTCTACCTCTGAGTTACACACCCAGCCCTTTTTACATTTTATTTTGAAACAGGATCTCATTAGGTTGCTGAGAGTCTCCCTAAATTTGTGAGGCTATCCTTGAATCTGTGATCCTCCTTTCTCTCAGTCTCACAAGTACTGGGTTACAGACCTGTGCCACTGCACCTGGCTCCATACTCAAATTCTGATTGAAAGAATTTAAGATAAGTGTGCTTGGTTCTATAAATGGAAATAAGCATTTATATTTTTTCTAGGAAAATTTTTGAGTTTTGAAATATCAAGTATCTAAGTATACTGTCAATTTACTTACTAATAGTTTCTCAGCTATATAAGCAGTTTGTCTCATCTTTGTTTTTATCGTAAGGGTGACAGGCATTTTAATGGTCCTGGCTTGATATAGAATGATAGTTATGGCTTTTTTACTTGTCTCTCAAAAGCATACTAAATCTTTCTAAGTAAAGGAAGATAGTTAAGATTGACTGTGCTTTCCAAATTTGCTGAGATGGAATTTTCTAAATATTTTATGTGCTCAGGTACATGTGAAAAGTTGTAGGACTGCAATATTTATTTTGGAACAAATGAAGGGGAGAGCTCCATTTATGATTGATCTCAGTCATTTCAATTAATAGAGTGATAGTAAGGCAGCACTACATTTTTATCTTTTCATGTTGTCCCCTCTAATTGCCCAATTTATATACCTTAGTTGTATAAATAATAAGGTCCCATTTTTAACCTCTTCTCTGTCTTCTTTTGTATATCCCCCCCCCAAAAAAAATCAAGTGATTCTCATCTCTTCCAACCCTTTCAATCAGAATACATGAGGGCAGGGAACCAAGAATCCTCATAAGTGCTTCATTCCCTTAATCATTCCTATACAGTCAGTCCAAGTATAACAATCTATTACAGTTTGAATATGAAGCTTCCCCCAAAGACTCACATGCTGAATGCTTATATCCCAGAGCAGCAATATTCAGAGGTGGGAATTAGGGGTAGTGATTGAACCCTGTGGGCTCTGACCTCATGGATGATGGAATAATCCATGGGGGATTGAATAGGCCATTGGGAGGTGGAAACTAGTTGGAGGAAATGGGTCCTTGGAAATGTGATTTTGGACACTTTATTTGTCCCTAGCCCTTCTTCTCTCTCTGTTTCCTGACTGTTATCAGCTTTGCTCCACCACATCCTCCTTGCCAGGATATTTCTGTCTCACCACATGCCCAGAGTCAATGGAGTCTAGTGACCATGGACTGAAACCTCTGCAACTGGGAACCAAAATAAGTCTTTCTTCCTTTAATTTGATTTTCTCTACTATTTTGTCATGGTGACAGAAAGCTGAGTAACACACATGCCTTCTTCATTCAAACTCCTGGAACCATTCTGTTTCTATTCTTCTTCCAAAGATCATCACATTTTATGTCAGTCCGGCTTCATATTAAATGTCCCTTCTGTGGAGGAATGTTTCTTGCTAACCTGGCTAAATTAAGCAATTTCCCTCTACACCTTATCCCTGTCAAAATCCATTAACCTTGTTAACGTGGTTGCATTTATTTGAAATTGCCTAATTTACTTATTTGTTAATGTGCCTATTGTTAAATGTAATTAGAAATTAAGCCTTATTCATGGTGGAGGGTGGAGCTTGTCTTTATTGATTATTACTGAATTCCCATAACTGCAGTGGATCTGGTTAATAGTAATTATCTTTCAACTATAGTGATTAAATAAATGAATAAATGAGTTATATAGCTTTATTATGTTATTGATAGTCACAAGTGATTTTTTGACATTCATACAAAGCAACCCTCCCTTCTGAGTTCTCTGTCAGAAGAACTGCTTTGGGAAAAGTAAATGGTTTCTTTAATTTCTCTGTTCTGTTAGCATTTTAAATTTAAAATCAAAATGAGGGCAGGGATATAGCTCAGTTGTAGAACACTTGCTTAGCATGGGCTCAATCCCCAGCATCATAAAAAATCAAAATGAAGGCCAGATAAAACATGTCATTAAAAGGGAAATTGTTAGAACTAAAGGGAAATTAGGGGAACACTTTATCATCTGTCTGTAGTAGATAATGACACAGATACAGAACAAGTGATTTATTTAAAGACACAATGTTCTATAGGAAAACTAAGTACAGAACTGAGACTAGTCTTCCAATCTAGTAGTGTTTTCACAGCTTTCTACTGTTGAATGAGAATTCTTAAGAGTTAGAAAGCCAACTCAAAGAAAATTTGTTTTTGACATGAAAAGAAGCAAATTGATTTCATCCCCATCTTGAAACTAAGTTGTATACAGGGTGATGTGTGCATTTTCTCTCTCTAGCTATATCGTTTATGCTTCTCTCAGTGGAGATAGTCATCATTTCTCTGACTGAAGATAAGCTAGTGACAAGGCCTATGCATTCCCAGTCTACAAGATTCAAGTTTAGAAACCTCAGGAAAAGATAGCTAGCTCTTTTCCCCAGGATCATACATAGAAACATTATAGAAGGTCTCTAAGGGTTCTTGCATGAAGTCATATGCATTTCTGAACCAATTACTACAAGAGACAGATTGGTTGTGATTAGCTCTGACTGCTAGAAACTCATCTTTGTATCCAGGAGAATAAAGTTTATTAATATAACTAGGACAAGAAAAAACATTTTTAGAATAGGCAGAAAAAAAATAGCTACTACAACATTTATTCGTCACTTATTTTTTATATCCACATATGTTTGTACATTTAAATTCTATATTATAGATTTACCAAATGCCTTGTGATTAATTATCAGCTGTAAATTCGGGTAATTCTTTTTAAAATATTTTTATTGGTGCATTGTAATCATATATATTTGTTAGATACAAGCTGGTAGAGGCATACATGCACACATCTCTCATTTAACCCTTCTGCAATTGTACCCCATTCACTCCCCCCTCCCTCCTTCTCATGTTCGCTTTAGTGATTGACTTTGATATGTTTGTAAATGTACATCATGTGCATTAAATGGGTGCTTTCCCCCTCAAGCAGTGTGGGTTTCAGTCTCCATATGTTTTTGTGGTTGCTCTGGGTCTTCTTATAGTTGATTTCTAGTTTCATTTCATTGTGGTCTGAAAAGATGCAGGAGATTATATCATATTTTTTTTTAATTTGCTAGCGCTTGCTTTGTGGCCCAGAATGTGGTCTATTTTGGAGAAGTTTCTGTGGCAGCTGAGGAAAATATAAATTCACCTGTAGCTGGTGAAATATTCTGTATGTGTCTAATAGGACCATTTGGTTTATGGTGTTCTTTAAGTCTGAGGCATCTTTACTGACCTTTTGTCTAGAAGATGGGGCTACTGATGTGAGAGGAGTATTGAAGTCTCCCAGTATTATTGTTTTGGGATATATGTGTGACTTTATATTGCAAAGAGTTTGTTTTATGAAAGTTGCTGCACCTACATTTGGGGCATAAAAGTTGACTATTCTTATTTCCTCTTGTTGAATTGTTCCTTTTACCAGTAACCAATGACTTGCTTTGTCTCTTCTAATAAGCTTAGTCTTGAAGTCTAATTTGTCTGATATCATAGTTGCTATTTTTGCTTGTCTTCAAGTTCCATAGGCATGGATTACCTTGCTCTAGCCCTTCACCTTTAGTTTGCAAGAATCTTTGCTTGTAATGTGTGTTTCTTACAGGTAGCATATAGATGGATTCTGACTTTTAATCCATTTTGCTACCTTGTGTATTTTTTTTGTGTGTGTGTGTGTGGTTCTTGGGATTGAACTCAGGGGCTTTCTACCTCCGAGCTATACTCCCAGCCCTATTTTTTTATTCTTTATTTTGAAACCGAGTCTCACTAAGTTGCAGAGTGCCTCACTAGGTAGCTGAGGCTGGCCGCGAACCCGGATCCTCCAGTCTCAGCCTCCCGAATGCTGGGATTACAAGCGTGCAACCTTGTGTATTTTTATTGGGGAGTTGAGGCCATTTAAATTCAGTGTGTCTTTTGAGAGATGGGTTTTAATTCCTAACATTTTTAGTTTTAACTTCTGTTTGAGTTAATGTTTGTTCTTTACTTAGATGTTTGCTTCCTGGAAATTATCCTTTCTCTGGTTCTCACATTAATTTGTTAGTTCTTCCTTATAGTTAATCTTTTTGAGTATTTTTTCTAGTGCTGGTTTGGATGACAAATTCTTTCAGCTTCTCTTTATCATGGAAGGTTTTTATTTCCCTGTTAGTTTTGAGAGATAGTTTTGCTGGGTAGGAAAATCTTGGCTGAAAGGTTTTTGTTTGTTTGTTTGTTTTTTTCTTTCAGAGCTTGGAATATGTTATTCCAGGCCCTCCTAGGTTTCATGACTTGGTTTAGGAGATCTGGAGTGATTCTAATTGGTTTGCCTCTAAATGTCACTTGGCCTTTTACTTTCCTCACCTTTAAGATTCTCTCCTTAGCCTCTACATTAGTCAATTTGATTATTATGTGGCATGATGAACCTTTTCTTTGATCCTGTCTAAAGGAGGTTCTATATGTTTCCTATACCTTTGTGTCAACTTCTCTATGTTTGGAAAATTTTCTGATATTACTTCTTTGAAAAGATAGTTGATCCCACTTGTTTCAACTTCTAATCCTTCTTCTATGCCTACTATTCTTAGGTTAGCTCTTTTAAAATTGGACCAGAGCTCATCAATATCCAACTCATGCTGTTGAATTTTTTTTCTAAATTATATACTATGCATTCATTTTTGGATTGGTCATCTTCTATGAGTGAGATTCTGTTTTCCATGTTGTCTAATCTATTTTTTATAGTTTGTATTGATGCTTTAACTTCAATTATTGCATCTTTCACATCCTTCACTTCCATCAAGGCTCTTTTTTTACTCCTGTTTATGGTGTTAGATTCTTTTTATATTTGTGCCTTTATTTCTTTCAGGGTCTTTCTGAATTCTTTTCAGAAATCCTGTATCATTTCTACTATTAAAGCTCTGTGTTGGTGAGTTCTATTATTGTGGGGTTGTGAATGCTCATTGTTTCTTTGTTATTCTTCCTTCCCATGACTTATGGTTTCACAGGTTTTTATCTTTGCTGTTTTTGCTAGCTTTCTATCAATCTATAGGTTTCTTATTTCTATTTTATCTCTGTGAATATTATTTTGTAATTAATTGAGGTTACTCTGGGCTCCTGTCCACTGCAATGGTGAGTCAATGGGTTTCAGGTATTGATGTGTGGGGTCCAGTTTTCCCCTTCTTTTATGGGAATTCAGCTCAGACATATGAGCAGAACTGCTTGTGCCCTCTGTATTTTTAATCCTCAATGTGGGAGGTATTGACTTATGTATTCTATCAGCTGGGGTAAATTTATCCTTGGTGTCTGGCAGTTCTTTCTGGCAGTTCACCTCTCTGGTCCTATCTCAGTAGTAAGGATTTAAAGGTTTCAGCTGGTATATACAATGGCAGGTTATGTTGTGTTCAATGTGAAGGTTAGGTGAGGGGAAAGACACCACAGTGATAGGTGTAAAGTAGATGATATGATCAAGTAGGCTGAGAGTTTGAGTGTGGTAAGGTAATATATAGTAGAGATTAGAGATAGTGAATATGTGGGGGGAATCTAGTAGTCGATATAGAGTATTTAGTTGTAGTGATATGAAATGGACTTAATATATAGCAAAGAGAAAAAAGAAAGGAGAAAAGAAGAAAAAAAAGTGTGTTGAAGGGAAGAATATAGATAAAAGAGAAGGGAGGAAGCTTGTAAAAGAAATGAAGAAGAGAGCAAACAAACAAACAAAAAATATCAAAACAACCAACCATCCAACCAAACAAATAAAAAATAAAGCAAAGCAATATAAAATAAAAACAGACTAAGAAAAAAAAAAGCTCTGGAAATATATAAGTACAGAGCAGACTTGGCCTCTGCAGTCCTCTGGATCTGCATGGATATTTTCAGCTGTTTAATATCTACTCACTATAGTAGATTTTTGAGCATATTAAAGCATTCTCATTTGCTCAGTAACCTATAGTGGTGATGATATTTTGTGGACCTACTCATGGGTCATCTGCATTGGTTAGAACCCTGACCTGATGTTTCTCTCTGTCAGTGCAGGAACTGAGTTCTGTTGGTGCCTCTCCCACTGCAAGCTTGATTTTCTGAGCTCTCCACAGGGCCTGTCTCCACAGGGCCACTTTCTGTCTATGCAGATGGTAGATGTCCCTAGTTCTGCACCCAGTATAAGCCTGGGCCTCCATGCTTTCCCTATGCCCTGTGTCTGGGTCTCTCTCTTTCTGCCTATGCACATGGCAGGTGTCCAATCTAATCATGGGGCATTCTCCAGGGGCCCTGTAATGTTTCTGTTCTCTGTGTGCTCTGGGCCCCTCCCTCACTTCTGCTCCTATCCAACCACTACAAGGGTGGGTCACAGAGTCACAGAGCCTCAACCCTCGTGGGTCTATCATTTGCCCCAGGATTCCCTGCAGCTGCACTGCTAACTTACAGCTGAGCTCTACTCTGGCTTTGTAGGGAGAAGTGAGCTGAGGTGTCCTTGCTTCAGGTTCAAGATGGACATCTGGGGATTCGGGTCTCTTCTCTATTGAACTGGTAGGAATATGCTGCCAATTAGGATGTGAAGTTCTGTAGATACTTACTCCACATCTGGTTTCTGGGTTTGCAGGAAGCTGTTAGATGCCACAGTGTTAGTAGTCTCCGCACTGTGCAGGTGGTTAATGGTATGGCTGGCTGCTGGTGCTACTATGGTGCACTCGAGGCCCTTTGTTCTTCCCTGGGCTGCTTTTTGGGTTTTGTTTCATCCTGGTTTAATTTTTCATTACTTTGTTCAAATTTTTTGTTGCTTTTTTTCTTCTGTCAAGAAACTCCTTTTACAGCAGCTTTCATTTGAGTCTTACAGTGCCTGAGATGAGCTGTTTATCTCAGATGTTGTCTTACCAATCCAGGTATTTCCTTTTATCTAAAACTTCTGGCACATCTTTGGTATTACCCTGGAACTTTCTTGGTGATCCTTCCCAAACTATATCTCAAAAGGGAAACAGATTTGTATTGTGTGATACAGAGAATAATTTAAAAAGGAGAATCAAATATCTTCACAGAAGAGAAAAATATAAATTCTAATTTCAGCTAATCATTGTATATAATATATACAAATATACAACTGTATCTATGCATGTGGTTCTGGGAACCAAACCCAGGGTCTGATGCATGCTAGGCAAACACTCTACCAATGAGCTATATCCCCAGCCCTCAATGTATAAAAAAAGTTTTATTGATAGCTATTATTATATTATGATATATGCATATTTCCATATTTTTCTTAAACTATAACTTCTAGAACAATCACCTAGCCCAGCTATAATCATAACCTTTAAAAATGTTTTTCATGTAAAAAATGCAATTCCCTATTTTTTCTTTTTTTTTAAATTTTATTGTTTGCTTCCTCTATGAACATCATCCTTCTTATAAGTAAAAGTGTCCACACTACTTCTTGAGGATGGAAATACTGTTATTTCCCTTGAACTATATACTCAGCAAGAGATGGGCAGTTTTCTTCATTTTCTACAGGACAGTTTATTCTAGACATCACAGTTGACAATTTTCTAAAGGTTCAGAATTCTGGTAGGGAAGTAAAATGAAGTTCATATATTATAGAATTTTTATCTTAAGAGAGCCTTAATTTACCATCTATCTACCTTCTTCCATACCACAATCATGTAGCATTGGTAAGAATCAGTAAATCACCATGTTTTAGAACCTAGAGGTAAAATTACTAGCTCTTAGGGAGACATGCAGTTCCCTCACTCTAGTTTAAGCTCAATCTCCTGAATATTTTCTGGATAATTTCCTAGATAATTTGTAATTTGTGGAAAATTGCAACTTCTCTCTTCACAGCTGCGGTTAAGAAAAAGATGCTCCTCAGAGGACTAGACCTACAGGGCTCACAGCTTGGTGTATAGATTCCTCTTCTTTGCAAAAAGCAAGGATACTCCTTCATTTGCTGGGATCCAGCCTTGTGCTAGGCTAGATCATAATGTTTACCCATCCCAGACAGGCTGCTTTTTCAGCAATGTCCAAATTGCACAGCTATGCAAAACTTCATAGATACGGTTTCACATGAGTTATTAGAGAATATTAACTCAACATTAGTACATTTTTCCAAGATCTAAAAAAAAAAGAAGAAAAAGACAGTCAGAAATAATAGTACCAGAATCCTGCAAGCTTGCTACATTATCATTCTGAGCCAGATTATTTTTCTACTCCTCTGTGGTAGGACATGGAGAGCATGATAACTTGGAGCCTCTGTTGTCTTCAGGGTCTGCAGTCCAGATCTTCCAGGACTCACCGAGCAAGAGCACTACCAATTCTGCAGAATATGCTCTGACTTAAAGACACAGGACAATCAAAATTCTTCTTTAGAAAAAAAAAAAAAAACAAGCAAACAAACATTAATCTAAGTAAAGTTTGTGCAATGATATAAATCTGCTACAATAAACAGAAAATTTACGTCAGTAAATAGAACACTTAAATGCCTGATCCATAAATTCTTCCTTTCAGTTGCTTCTCTGCATTTAGGTCTTGCCTAACTCATAAGTTTCTCCTGAGTGATTTACCTTTCATTGTCCAAAGGGAAATGGCACAGAGATAAATTCAAATGTTAACACTTAGTAAATGGAAATTCCTTTGAACTTTTAAAGGACAGTCTTCCTAACTCTAAACAATAGCAGCAACATAGGCTCAACTACAGAAATGTAGCACTCAAGTAGGGAAATTCCTATATTATTACAGAAAAATTCCATAAGAGACATAAAGAAGGTAGTGATGGCTTAATTAAGTTTCTAAAGTGATTTTCCATAGCAGTGTGAACATTCTCTCTGTCTCTTTCTCATTTTCTCCTCTCCTCTACTGCTACTAACTATGGAATATTCTTTTCTAAATCTTCTCAGCTTTCATAAATGTGGACCTTATCCAAGATAAGCTTATATTCAAAAAGAAATAAGAGGATGATTCTAAGATGGAGATTTGTTTATTTCTATGTTTAAAATGCAATCAGAGACTCATCTCCGTGTTACAGTTGACTTCCTGTGAGTTGTTTCCCATAATGACTGGGCATCAATGAGATAGAAGAGATTTCTTTTTTTCCTAATGTGAATTCTGCACATAGACTTTGATAATAAAGCCCAAGTTTGTTTTAACTTTGTGTGGATTAATCAAGGCTAGAAGAGCCATGGTGAAAGGGAAGCCACTTTCTCTAGTATCTTTTTTTTTTTTATCTATGACTCTTACCTAAAATTTAAAGGAAAATCTTTTTGGGGGATTTGAGTTTCCCATAAAGTGTAACTGTTTTCTTCCCATTAAATTCATGAATCCTAATAACTACTAAATCTGTGCAATTCTATTTGGAATTTAATCTCTCCAGCTTTATTTTTCAGGCAGCATAAACAAATTATCTAGTTTTATAATATGAATATCTAGAGGAGATGAAGTTGCTAGTATTTTAATAATTTCTTCAATTATTTAAAGTCATAGTTTCACCTCTATTTGTGTATCAATGGAAAGAAAAAACATTGAATGTTGGCAATTGATTACTGAGCCAGTATTATTACTTCTTTTTTTAAAATTACTTCCTTTTTTTTTTTTTGCTGTACTGGGGATTGAAACCAGGAGCATTTTACCTCCGAGCTACATCCCCAGTCCTATTTTTTATTCTTTATTTTGAAGAATAAAAGTTCTCACTAAGTTGAAGAGGGCCTCATTAAATAGTTTAGGCTGGCTGCGAATCCAAATCCTCCCATCTCAACTTCCTAAGAACTGGGATTACAAGTGTATGCCACCACGCCAAGCTCAGTATTATTACTTCTATCCATACCAAACTATTAGCCTAGTTTTGAATGGAGAAGTTGCTAGCTTGCTTTTTATTTCATTAGTCCTCTCTGGTCCCCAGTTTTGCTTTCTGCAGTTTCACTTACCTATGACCAACTCTATTTCAAAAATATTAAATAAAAATTCTAGAAATAAATAATTCATATGTTTTAAATCACTTATATTGTTATAATTGTTATATTAGTTACGCTTATATCTCTTACTGTGCCTAACACATAAATTAAACTTTATTATATATCTGTACATATTAGAAAATAATAATGTATATAGAGTTTGGTATTATCTGCAGTTTCAGGTTTCCACTGGGTGACTTGGAACATATCCCTCCTGGATAAGACAGCAATAATGTGTATTTACAATGTAAAGTACATTATGATTTATTAGGAATAAAGGAATAGTAGCAGAATGCAACTGAATTACATTTAAGAAGTCTGATTATGGCATGTGAAAGTATCAGCCAATCCAACTTCAAGCAATTTTGATGAACTTTTATTGATTTTTTCTGTTAGTTATTATTCAATTTTTATTACCCAAGAATAAGTATAGTTGTTTTTAACTTGCTGAATGAAAATAATATAGAAATACAGAAATAGCCTGGATTATTTTCTTGTTTATCATCCACACTTGCTGCCTTCATAAATTTTTCATTAACTGGGTGTTACCTAATGTATTAATATCATATTTGCTCATATTCTGTTTTTATCATAGAAAGTGCAAACTAAAAGTTGTTTTTATGCTATATTTAACACCATGGATCTAGTAACCTTTTTTTTTTTTTTTTTTTTTTTTTTTGCGGTACTGACGATGGAACCCGGGTGCATTCTACCTCTGAGCTACAGTCCCATCCCTATTTTTTATTCTTTATTTGGAAACAGGGTCTCACTAAGTTGTGGAGGGCTTCACTAAGCAGCTGAGACTGGCCTTGAACCCGGATCCTCCAGTCTCAGCCTCCCAAATGCAGGATTACAAGCGTGCATGCCACCATGCCCGGCTTCTAGTACCTCTTGCAGCTGTGATATATCATAGACACCTCAAAAATATTTTTGAATAAAAGAATAGATAATGATGTATACTGCCTTCCATATATATTAAAATAATCATTGATTTTAAAATACTTCATTTAAACCTACTAGTTGCAAAGTATTTTTATGAAGCATGAAAAATTGTTTCCTTAAAAAAAGCATTGAAAATAAGATCAGATATGCATCAGCTTCATTTTTTACCTATTCAAGACTTATTTCATTTGAATTAGAGTTCAGGATTCTAATTTAATAATAAATAATGGTCAGGCAATCTAATATTAACTCTGAGTTTAGGACCTGATAACAGAATGAAAAAAATCATTTAGAAACTATAAAATTAAATGCTTTAAGTGACATAAAGATAAAAAATAATTTCTATTTTGAGATAATAAAATTCACCAAAAGTGTTGACTTCCAATTTTTGAAAAAAGTAAAGAAGCATGTATTCATTAAATAAAAATAAAACTGCTCTAAAATGAAATGTTTGGTTTAGTTTTTGTCATCTCAAAATCTGGTCATTTAATAAAAGCACAGCTAAAAAGCATTTTCCTAAGTAACTAACTGATTTCCTTATTAGTAGTTATTTATATTTAGATATTCATTCACATAATATTCTCTTAGCTATAAATATTGATCATTACACTCTCCAAGTCTATAACACAGGTGAAAGCAATTTCATGAGGACTTGGTAGTGTCATGAAAGCAATAGAATGAAAGCTAATGCCTGCAAGAGTCACTGTGTTCTCATTCATCTTTTAATCACCCATTGTCCATGCATTCATTGAGTATCCACACTGTGTCAGACATTATCCACACTGTGTCAGACTGAAATGTTTGCAGTGGACCCATGCCACCATCTCCTTAATAGCTGGATCTTGAGCAAGGCTCCATCCGCTGGAGTCCTGCAAGGCAGATGATTCCAAAAGAAGGAATGTGTGGCATATCCCACTTTGCATTATGTCATATTCTGGAAAATTGGGGTGCTTTGGGTTTTGCTTTCACATTAATTGTAAAGGAAAATTTCTTAGAAACACAAGATGGCCAGATGGATTATGATTGCTCAATATTAGCTGAAAAAACAGTCCCTCAAGACAACCCATAAGAAATTCATTAACCACTTTCAAACATTAGTCAGGAAACAGGCTTTGCAAGCTTAGTTACTAAACAGCCTTATGTTCCCTCTCAGCACACAGGTATAGAATCTAAATAAATAAGCCAAAGAAACTTATGTCTACTATTTTTATCTATGAATAAAGAAGGCTTTAAGACAGATAGTCTTTGTCCACTTCCTTCTTGTCTTCCTAAAACTTCACAGGATACATTAATTCTCTAGCTGCCTGAGAAAAAGATAAGAACACTGCCTAAAGGAGCCAAACAAATAGTAAAGATTTAAACTAATGAATAGAGACTATTCGTTGTTAACCTTTAACACTGTTTTGTACTAAAAGAATCTTTATATACGTATTGTATTTTGTAACCTTTACTGTTTTCTTAATCCCATCAAATACCATGGGAAATGGCTTTTCTAGTTAAAGATGTACCTACTCAAACTTTAGAAAAATTAAACCTGAAAAAAATTCCTGTTCTATATGCCTCACTGCAAGAAAGGTAGTATAAAAAATAGTTACATACAAGCAATAAACAGATACAGTTCTTCACTGCATTTGGTGTGAGCATATTCTCAGGAACTCGTCTCAATGCACACCTGTTGAGGGAACCCTGACCCCACTGCCTCAAGGGCTGGACCCCGGTATCTGGCACCCAAAGTGGGGATTAATTAGGTGAGTTCCCCCTACCCATTCTTATCCATTTTTATCGGGATTGAGACAGGTAGATCGCTCAAGGGTGTTGCAGACCTCCTGTTAGAAATAGAAGAGGTAAAGAAGGGCGGTAACGTTAAGAGCTGAAGATGGGTCATTTTAAAGGCAAGCAACTAAAGATAGAACATTATGAAGTAAAAAAAGAGTACTAAAGATGGGCCATGCTAAAAGAAAAGAAAGAAGACTTTTATAGACATAGCTCAGCATATGTTAAAGAAAAGAGGTATCCCTGTCTCTCACAAAAAGTTAAAACAATTTTTTCAATTTTTGCAAGAGATAGCTCCTTGGTTCCCTGAGGATGGAACCTTAAGCCTTGAAGCTTGGATAAAATTAGGAAAGGACATAAAAACTTATTATTCTCTACACGGATTTGAAAAGGTACCTGCAGAAGTTTTTATTTTGTGGAACATTTTTAGAGATGTTCTAGATCCTACCCATGAAGCAATGTGTTGAGCTCCCAAACAGCAGGAAGCAAAAGAAACCCCTCCAATAAAGACCGAGGTTCCCTCATCTCATTCTACTCATAGTAATCAGTCTAATTTGGACTCTGACCCCAAAAATAAATCGCTGTCCCCAAATGAGCAACAGACTTTAGAGGAAGCCACAGATAAATATCGTGAGGGGGATAACTGGCCAGATGACATAAACCTTTCTACTAATGCCACAGATCCTCTATTATATCATAGTCAAAAAATTAAAGAATCAAAATATTACCAGCAGCTGTGTTTGGGGGAGCCACAGCAGAGGCTAGGCAAAATGGGGATTTTACTTTTGCTTTCCCTGTTGTTAATCTCAAAGAGGCTGAGGAAGCTCCGCAATGGAAACCATTGTCTTTTAAATTGGTAAAAGAATTAAAATCTGCAATCAGAGACTTTGGGGCTAATTCTCCTTATACTATACAACTAATTGATTCTATAGCCTCCGAATGGTTAACTCCTTTTGATTGGCAACAAACTGCAAAATCTTGTCTGCCCCCAGGAAAATACTTGTTATGGAAAACTGAATATGAAGAATAGGCAAGGAAACAAATTAAAAAATCTCCGACCCGTTCCCAGATAACTATGCCAATGTTAGTAGGTATGGGGGAGTATAGTGATCCAAAATGCCAACTTCATCTTTCCCAAGCAGTTTTAGGGGATGTTTCCATATGCTCTACTGCGGCATTCAGATTTTGTGTGAGTTTGCATGGACTCCACTCCTGCCCATATACAGGGAATATCTATGGCTGTAGCCTTACAAGGACAGACATATACTAAATTCTTAAAAGGAATAAACAATGAAAATAACATAGAAGTCCTCCACGATGCTATAAATGTAATTCAGCCAGACATATGCAACATCAATGTCCACTAATAAATAATACTGCCCCCCCACCAGAGGTGGAGGACAAAAACTGCCACCTTCTTTGTGTCCAAGATGCTATAAAGGATTTCATTGGAAAAAGGATTGTAGATCTCAATTTACAAAAGATGGGACTCCCTTGCCTCTCCTTCAGTCACTAGAACAGGAATAAAAAAATGGATTAAAGGGCCAACCCCAGGCCCGACCACAAAAATGGGGCTACAATCAAGCGAGAGTTCCAGAGAATTATCCGGTAGCTCAATTTCTAACTTGGCCAGAGCAACTCCAGGAAGTGCAGGACTAGATCTTTACAGTAATGAGACTATTATTTTAACCCTGATATGGAAACTACTTTAGTAAGTACAGGAATATTTGGACCTTTACCTAATGGAACTATGGGACTAATATTAGGAAGAAGTTCTGTAACTCTGCAGGGACCACAAATTGCCCCCAGAGTTATCGATTCAGATTTTACTGGAGAAATAGAAATCATGTTACTTCCTCCAAATAAAACTATACAAATATGGAAAGGACAGAGAATAGCTCAATTGTTATTAATTCCTTTAGTACAGACAGCAAATGAAAGTATGAAAAAAAGAAAGGAAAGCAAAAGAGTTTGTTTCCAATGATGTCATCGCTTGGGTACAAAAGGTAGATGAAAATAGACCCATGAGGACTATATTAGTAGAAGGAAAAAGGATAACAGGATTGTTGGATACTGTAACAGATGTCTCCTGTATTGCAGGAAAGGATTGGCCATCTGATTGGATTACTTAACAAACCCCTTCAACTTTATGGGGAATAGGCATGCCTTCAAAATTTGCAAAAAGTGCTTCTATTTTACCTAATGACAAGCAAATGGAAAGGACTTGATTTATTGCTAACTGTGGGGCAAGGATATGCTTGTATTTTTCAACAGGACATGGACGGTTCTCTGTGGATTCCTGATAGACTCATCAGGCAATCATCTTCCCCCGCAGCCATATACCCAGATCTCTTGGACCCAGGATGAGATGTTTAGTGCTCAAATGTCTAATCTCAAGTTTCATCATTACAGCTTGCCTTTCCTGGCCTGGTTTATGATACAGTGTATATTAACTAACTATACTATGCTAAAAAAATATGTAACCTCCCTTTGTTATGCTGTCTGTAAACTTAACTAATCCCTGGTATGATGACACAGGAGTACAGCTTTTTAAACAAATTACCAATCTTATTTGTCCAAAAAGATTTGTAGCTGCTCTAATTTTAGGAATTACTGTCTTAATCTCTATTATTACTTCTTTAGCTGTTTCATCTACTACCTTAGTTACCAATAGTAATACTGCTTATCATGTTAATTCATTGTCACATAATGTTACTCTAGCTTTAGCTGCATAAGAAATCATAGATAAAAAACTAGAAACTCATATCTCAGCCTTAAAAGAAGCAGTGCTGTATTTAGGAAATCAGGTAACTAACATTAAAACCAGATTGTCCACTAAATGCCATGCAAAATACAAATGGATCTGTGTTAATCTGGAACAACGCTAACATAGCCCTGGATCTACAGGCATTACAAAATCAAATAAAATATATTAGTCAAGACTATATAGATGTTAGTTCTACTGCCGAAATGGCCTCTGATTTTTTTATTCAACTTTCTAAACAATTAGATATATGCTCATATATGAGCTATGAAATTTCTATTGCACTTGCTTTGCTGCTTAAAATCTTATTTTGTTCAGATTTTCCAGTCATCATCTGACTGACCTCGTGATCTGTCAAGTGACTTGCCATAGAAGTAGAAGCCATTAAATTAAAAAATAAAAAGGGGTAAATGCCACAGCTTCTTAATAGCTGGATACTGAGCAAGGCTCAGTTCTCTGGAGTCCTACAAGGCAGATGATTCCAAAAGAAGGAATGCGTGGCATATTCCACTTTGAATTATATTCTGGAAATTTTGGGTGCTTTGGGTTTTGCTTTTATATTAGTTATAAAAGAAAACTTCTTAGAAACATGTGGCCTGACAGATACTGATCTCTTAGCTGAAAAAAAAAAAAAAAAAAAAAAGCAGCGCCTTGAGACAACCCAATGCATTAACCTTTTACAAGCATTAATCTAGAAACAGGCTTTGCAAGTTTATCTAAATAGCTACTACAAATAGTCTTTTGCCCACTCCCACTTGGTCTCCCTGGAACTCTTTAACTACTGAGATAAGATAGAACACTGCTTAAAGAAGCTAAACAAAATTGTAAAGATTTTAACTAATGGAAGAGAATCTTTATATACGTGTTGTAACCTTAACTGGTTGAGGATAACCTTTGGAAAAATAGGTTTGTAGAATTTCCCGTTCTATATGCCTCATTGCAAAAAAAAAAAAAAAATAGTATAAAACAGTGACTAACAAACAATAAAACAGATATGCTTCTTCACTACATTTAGTGTGAGCATATTCTAGTGACCTTGTCTTATTCCACACCTGTTGAGGGACCCCCAACCGCCACTGCCTCGAGGACTGGACCCCGGCAGACACTCTAACTGTATTTTGCAAGACATCCTTAAATCTCACATAATGACAAAAATAAAACACTGCTCTGCAATTAGACACGGATATCTATTTAAAACACCCCAACTCCTCCAATGTGTTAAAATATAGATTAACTTACTTTAGTTATAAATAATTTTGTTTGTATTTTTGAATGTGCTTTTATTTTGAATACCTTTATTTTATGTATTTATGGTATACAACATCATGATTTTATATACTTATTAATAGTGAAATGGTTACTACAGCCAAGCCAATGAATATATCACTCATTTTGTGGTTATCTTTTTATTTGCAGTAAGAACACTTAAAATCTGCTCTCAGCAAATTTATAGAACACAACATTAACAATAATTCATATCCTAAGCCTTAGGACATTATGCTAAGTTAAATAAACCAGATTAAAGAAAACAACTACATATTATCTATCATATGTTAAATACCACCCCCCAAAAAATTAACTCAATATTTTGGATGAAACTGGTCAGTAATGTAGTTTCTTGAATCCTAAAAACTTGACTATGTATGAAAAGCTACTACATTTAAAGTGTTAGATTTTTGTCATTCATTAGCTTCTATTCAACTAATATTCTTTGAATAGTTAGTAAAACATAGCTATTAGCTCAGCACAGAGAGTTTTTATTTACAACATATTACTGAAAGGTATTTTGAAACTGATGTCATTGGATATCTTTATAAATAGAATGCTCAGGAGGTGTAATTTATATGTGATATTGGAGAGGAGGGGGAGAAATTCATGTTATTTACCAAGGTCATGTCTATGCTTTGTGGGTGGCAGGTGCATTTTTAATATACCATTACTCTAAAAAGTGCTGGATCAAGGTTTTAACAGGTCACAATTTCATCACCCAAAGTCAACAGCTGCTGCCTAAAGATTTGCAACTGCAGCAGAGACATTGAAATTTGTTACAAATGTCTAACAGTTCCCATTCCAACTTCTGCCACATGAAAGGATTAATGCCATGCCATTTAAAAAAAATGTTTCATCTTGCATTAACTTTCTTGATGATTAGTGGAGCTTTAATCAAGTAGGATGGAAAGACCAGCTATTCAAACTTCTGAATACTGAAAAGGTCACAGTATTGCAGCAAACTCCCATAATTTACTGTCTCCTATTACATACTCTAAAAACGATCACATTCCATTCTCAAAGGCAAAACAGTATTTGACAAAGTCACAATACTCCCTGAATTCAGATCTAATTTAGGCCCAAGCTGGTAACATTATGTTACCTGTATAAAAGTACTACTCTGAAGAATACAGCATAGTGCGATTAAATCAAAGTCTGCCCAATTCAGTTTACAACCATGATTATCATTGAGGATATGAAATTAAAAGAATTATATGTTATAACTAATAAGAATATTTAAAAATCCTAGATGGCACATGACTAAACCCTTTCACTATCCATTTGCAGCCATCATTCAAGAGATTCCCACATGCATCCTCCTGTTAAAGTCTACTCATTCCCTTCTCAATGCCAGAGATTCTCCCTGGATCCCATTCTGGAGGTGATGTCCCATATTTTTTCTATTGATTCTTCTCTTTGACTTTCCATTATGGGAGTTTTTACAGTATACATATACAATAGTAGAGTACAGTTTTTGAGTAAATGCTGTTAATTCCCAGGTTTATGTATGGTAGCTGAAAAACACACTATTGAGATGATTAAAATTGCTCTTTGATGTTTTTGTTCCTCAATGGAGCATTTAGGCCACCTCACCTTCCATGCTCTGAGTATAATCACTGGTCATAGCTACTTTATCTGCAGTTTTATTGACCCAAGTCTGGAAACTCAGTGTTTCCCTCAGTAGTTCCCAGAAACATATAATGTTGTATTTCAGGTACCTTAAGAAGAATATGCTTAAGGAAGAGTCACATGTCCATTTCAATTTGTAAACTGATTACTGATAGGAATAGAATATTTAAATGATTTTGTTTTCTACTTTATCATAGAATCAGAGAAATATTATAATAAGAAGATTCAGTGCCCTCCCCTTATCCAAATTCTCACTATTCTGAACACTTTCATTTTTATCAGTATATTAACAAAGAAAAACAAACATTGTACTTTCTTCATTTGTTAATTCTAGATATCATCTACTGACATTTTAATATGGTAGATTAAGATTAAGCACATTTCTACACCCTCCCCATTTCCATTATACATTATATTATTATTTTAATTCTATTGGTTACTTCTTTAACTTTGAATAATAATACACTTAGATTCAAAATATATTGTAACATCTACCTTTGATAGCATCTTATGACTCCTTATGTATCCTTATGTAAGGATACATTTTTAGATGCTATACCTCTTTCCTTCCTCTAGACTGCACCTGACTTCTTTGATATATTTAACCTATATATTTTAATATCATAATAATATTTCATATTGAACTAATCATACATTGCTTATATAATAAATATGAAAGTTAAAATGTAATATGGACACAAATACAAATACTTGTATATTTAAGTAGCATGCCTATATTTCATTTTTGTATATTTTTCTTTCATATTTGTTTCCTTATGTTATAAATTATTAAGGATAAGGAAATATTTTTCTATCTTTATCCCTCCCCCAATGGATCTTTTGCAGTTCTTCATCATTTTATTCTCACCTGGAATATTTGCTTTTCAAAGTAGTACACTAATACTTTCATTTCTGGATCAGCTCATTCTTACTCTTTTGTGGTAGATTATTTCCTAGATTGAACGTTTTCTTTTTCCTACTTATTCCCTCAATTTACTGAAACATATTTATTAAATGCTATAATAAATAACATTTTAAGACAAAGATATATGAGACTGTGTTTTTTCTTGGAAAATCTTTTTTCAAACTCCCCCTTAAACTAATAGTTCAGCTGAAAATTGATCTGACTCACTAAGTGTCCATGGTGTTCAAAGAACCCTAAATATCCTTAGGATTTGTCTGAATAAGTCTTTTTTTCTGTCATTATCAGTGCATGATGGGGCCATTTCAAATTGAAAACTTCTACTTTAAATTATTTTTCTTGTTTATTATTTATAGCTAAGATGTAAATTGCCTAATGTTAATATTGCCACACTACATTTCTCTGGTTAATGTTTCCACAAAATTTATTTAAAAACCTTCCCATTATATTAGGTCTATTTTATGAATAGCATAAAGATGGATTTTCTTTTTTTAATATTGGTGCATTGTAATCATACATCTTTGTTAGGTACAATCTGGTAAAGGCATACATGTATGCATCTCTTATTTAACCCTTCCCCAATTCCTGCCCCACTCCCTTTGATATGTTTGTGAATCCACTAACTTTAATAGGATATCTTAATTCATATACAGGGTCATTATTAATATATTTTAATTAATTTCAATATTTTATTTATTTTTCTTATGTAGTTAATTTTATTTCACTAGCATAGATGAAAAATATTACATGTGTGTTCATTTGCTAGGGATACCATAACAGAATACCACAGACTTGGTGTCTGTCTCTTCCCCTTTTTATAAGAATACCAAACCTATTGGGTTAGATCCCTACCCTCTGACCTCATTTAATCTTCTTACCTCCTTAATGGTCTTATCTTCAAACATGGTTACATTGGGAATTATGAATTCAACATATGAATTGGGAGGGGGTTCACAATGTATTCTTTGCAACTTGCATCCCTCAATTAATATTGTGCTTGATACCATTGCTTATTGTGCTCTCTACTATTTTTTATGAGACTATGACTAAATGCTTTGTTCCATGGTTGATGCATATTTGAGTTTTTTCTAGTACTTTACTATTACCAACAATGCTGTTTTTAACTTTTCTACCTCTGTGCCTAGTGCATTTGTTCAAAATTGCCTCTATGAAACTATCTACTAATAGACTTTCAGAAGCTTGGTGTATGAACATCTTTAACTGTCCTATAAATTGCCAAATATTTTCTATATGATTTACTGGCTTTACTCAAATCAGAAGTATGTAAGAATTTTGGTTTCTCCATATATTTGTTAAAAGTCAATCTTGAACTTTTAAAATATTTTTGTCATTCTGACCGGCATAATGATAGATTCTTTTTGTGGTTTTCATTTGCATTTTTTGGATTACAAATGTAGTTGAACTCTTTTTCACATTTATTGGCTCTTTGTATTTTCTATCTTGTGAAGAAGTGCTTGGTTAACTACTAGCCTGTTATTATTTTTTGTCTTATTATTGCTGCTCTGTAGGAATTACATTTTATAAATATATATTCTGCATTTTAGTTCTTTGTTGGTTAGGTATTTGGAAAATATTTCTTCTTATTCTGCAGTATACTTACTCTGTTACTTACTCTGTTACTTACTGTTAATGATGTATTTAATGAATGAAAACTCTTAAATTGAATTTAGTTGAATTTCTAAATTCCTTTTCTTAATGGCTAGTGTCTCTTTACTCATTCTATTGCAATATACTTTTACAAGCAATCTTCTAAAATATTTACAGTTTTTATCTTATATTTAGGTAGTCAAATTACCTAATATTAATTTTTGCGAATGTTTGGAGAGACTAGTTTTACCAATACGAATAACAAAATATCCCAGCCCAATTTATTAAAAAAACAAACAAACAAACTAAAAATCCCTCTGAGGGCTGCAGATATAGCTTAGTGTAGAGTGTTTGCTTAGCATATACAAGGCCCTGGGTTTGATCCCCAGTATTAAGAAGAAAAAGGTAAAAAAACAACAAAAAAAATCATGCTTTTGTCAGTATTTGTAATCTATAATGCTAATTCTGCAATAAATCACATACTTATTTATGTGTGGTTCTGTTTCTGGCTTCATTATGTTTCATTGATCTGTTTGTCTACCTCAGTTTTCTATATCTATATAAATTCCCCTGCAATTTGGTAGGTCAAATTCTCCAAACCTTTTCTTTTTCTAGCACAATGCCTTATTCTTGGCAAATCATATTTTAAAATACATATTAGAGCTGGCTGTGCACACAAAGGCAATTTCTTGGGATTTTATTCAGACTTATAGATAATTCTAGGGAGTATTGAATCAGTCCATAAAGATGATAGTTGTTTGGGTCTCCTTGATTGGCCTCCAATCTATTTAATATTTTTTTCATAAATGTCATAAATGTCTTGTCTTGTTTTTTTTTTTTTTTTTTTTTTTTTTTTTGCTGTACTGGGGATTGAACTCAGGGGCATTCTACCTCTGAGTTATACTGCCAGCCCTATTTTTTATTCTTTATTTTGAAACAGGGTCTCACTAAGTTGCGGAATGCCGCCCTAGGTAGCTGAGGCTGGCTGCGAACCTGGATCCTCAGGTCTCAGCCTCCCAAGTGCTGAGATTACAAGCATGCGCCAACACGCCCGGCTCTCTCTCTTTTTTTTTTTTTTACATTTAGTTAAAACTATTTTATTTTTCAAATTATGTGAAATGATATGTTCTTAAAGTATACATTCTAATTCATTGTTGAGGATATGTAAACATGTAGCTATACAAATAATTATTTAAAATGCTGGTGTGGATTTTAATCATAATCTTAAAAATTTATTAATTAGAATTATTTAACCAGCACATTCTATTGAATTTTTTATGCATACATTTCTATTATTGTGAATATGAGTTTTCTTTCTTTCTTTCCAATCCTTATAATTATGTCCTTACATATGTACCTTAATTTTCTGACTCAGGTCTTCAGTGCAATGTAGAATGGAACTGGTGATAGGATGATTTATGTTCCTTCTGATGTCTTAAGGCAATTTTCACTGTTTCACCATTAAGTGTAATGTTTGTTATGCATTTTTTGTGGCTTATGTGTGCTTGGTATGTTTCCATTGTTTTAGTCTACTAAGATTTTATCTTACTTTTTTGTTGCTACATTCAGGAGGTACAGAGAAATGTGCATTGCAATTTAACATCCCTTTTATGGACCATCTTTTAATTCATCATCTTGATTTTTACCCCAGTGCTTTTACTGCCTTGGTACTTGCCTCGAGCAAAGTGGTAGTCACATCACTATTTTGGTGGAAAAATATCACCCAAAGCTGCTGCTGACTTCTCTTTTATGTGTTTTGGACCATGTCCATCCAAATGATAGAAATCATTATCTATATTCTAAAAAGGCATCAACTTATTGATCTGATGATTAACTCTCTTTATTTCTTAGTACTGTCAGGAATAACTACCTTCTTTAATAATAAAATCGTTAATAATATGCAGCCTTTATAAATATTTGGTGTGTATCAGGGACTATTCTAAAAGTTTTTATTCTTTTTAAAATTTTAGATCATTTTTATGATTTTACTAGTATTATAATTGGATTCTGGCAAGGAATGAGAATGCTTAATCCATCTCTTAAATGGGAAGCTTATTTAAATTTTAAATTTCAAATATATATTTATCTAATACATTTCACTTCAGACTTTTTTGATTATTTATTATGGTAGCATTTCTTTTTATATAATGTGTTTTTCATTTGCTTATTCATAAGTTCTCTAATTTGTTGCTATTATTCCAATATTTTAATCAGTAGTTCAGATCCACATTATGTTATTAATTTTTACTTGTGTTTACTAAGTTTTGTATTAAATTATTTGCCTTAGCATTTCAATGAGAATTATAATGTATGGAATCTCGTATGTGATCACATTTTGGTTTTGAAAACAATCAATAAATAGTGAAAGTATCAATCTGAATCAAATTAATAAAAAATCATTGGCTTTTAGAATGATGTCTTAAATCTTAACTTCATAGAATCAAGTATTAGTCTAAAGTACATAAAGTAAATGGCATAAGCTGAATATTAACTCTTGTACTTACAATAGTGGCTATCAACCCTGGTTATACATTTGGATCATGTAGAGAAATGTAAAAAAGTCCTGATGACCCCAGATGATCAATTTAAATCAGAATGACTGGGCTTTGCATTCTGGCAGCGATATTATTATAAGTTCCCAGGTGATTCTATTGTGTAGTCATGGTTGAGAAATTCTGATATAAGAGAATTACTCACATGGGAAAAAGACCATACTCTACCTGCCCTGTGTTCCCAGTGACTGGTCACAATAATTACACACCTGTCATGTACAGGCCAGCTCACTGAGACCACAATACCAATAGCCATTGCTTCCCCATTAAAGTTGGATGGAAACACCCTTCCCTCGCTCCATATTCATCCCAAGTTTGTGTCCTTCCTCTGAAAAGTATCTTTTCCTTTTAAAATCTTACATACAATTTATCTGCGCAATCTGAAGGACAATTCTGGATTAGTGCTGAGGTAGAATTAAAAGCTTACACTTGCCTACAATGAATTCTGCCTACTCCTCCCTGGTTTTCCTTGGAAGGCTTACTACTCAGACATTCCCAAGGGCAAAGCGAAATATCTGTGAGGGTCTTTAGTGATTATTTGAGTAGATGTTTTGTTATGAAATAAGGTCCAAGAACAAAAGAACATTGCTTTTTATACTGTGTGATGAGATAAAATCCCATATAGATTAGTATAAAACCTAATCAGATATTCCTGTTAGTTATATGGACTACAAAGCAAACATATTTTCAGTAAGATTAGTAAATGAATTATGAGACATTAGAATCCTTAGTAAGAACTAGCAATAGGAGAGTTGTAGGATTTAGTAAATGAATGTGGTTGGATTCTCAAAGTAAGGTTCTTAAAAGTCTTAAAATAAGAACATAATGTTACAACAAAATAAACATTTTCATTAAATGTTCAGTTGAACAAGAAATACTGAGACATAATTAAAATCAATTAAAAAGAAAAAGTAGAATTGCAGTAGCAATGAAACAAATCCGTTAGCTCTACACAAAAAAAGTGCAATGTTTGGAGAGCAACACATGCTAAAAAACTTTTGGGTCAAATTATTAGTAAGATGAGAGTGAGGATAATCTGTTCCATTACAGGTATCTTTAAGATAGACTCAGTTGTGAAAGACATCATACACAGCTAAAAAAGCAAATCCATAACTGTGTCTTCAGTGTAAAAACTACTTGTAGGAATTGGCTAGTTCTTTGTGGTTAATATTATAGCAACTTGTATTAGTCAAGAACTACAGATATCAAGACGAAGAAAGTTAAAATTAAGTAAAGCATTTCTAAATTTGACATCAGATGTGCAAGAAAAAAAATTAAAATACTATTTCTTCTCTGAGAAAATGTACTTCGAAATATTTACATTTACAACCACATATTATAAAATTTATATAAAGAGACCAAAGTAGGAAGGCATGGTAGAATGGCTTGACTAAAGACATTCCCATTTCCGCTACCAGGCAGTCATTACTTTGCTCTCTCTCTCTCCATAGATTTGCCTTTTTCATACATTTTGTATAAAAGGATCATTTAAACTATAATATTTTTCAACTTTACTTGTTTAATTTACTATTGTATTCTACTTGAAACAAGGTCTGGCACATAAGCATTTGTAATATCAATGAAGGTACAGTGTAAATAATGCTATGTACATATATAAAATTATAACATCGATCTTTTTTTTTTTTTTTTTTTTTTTTTTTTTTTTTTTTGGCGGTACTCAGGGGCATTCTACCTCCGAGCTATACCCCCAGCCCCATTTTTTATTCTTTATTTTGAAACTGAGTCTCACTAAGTTGCGGAGTGCTTCACTAGGTAGCTGAGGCTGGCCGCGAACCCGGATCCTCCAGTCTCAGCCTCCTGAATGCTGGGATTACAAGCGTGCGCCACCACGCCTGGCTTAACATCGATCTTAATAACATGTACAGAGAAGGGGAGGGAGCAGGGTGAGATATGGAGGGAAACACACCAAGTGTTGTATACATGTATATTCCCATCACTCTATATTTCATTATGATGTATAATTATAATGCAAAAATAAAGTATTAAAAATACAAGAAGAAATCAAGGCAGTTCCTGGGATAAAATTCATAAGGCTGTAATAACTACCTTACATGTAACTTATTTTCATTAGCAGTTTTACTAATTTGAATTTAAAATATCTTAGTAAAAGGATCAAGGAAATGAGACGGAGAAAAGAGGAAGCTGTTACCTAGGTTAATAAGAAGTACCACATGGGGGTATTAACTTCTGAATCTTAAATATCCATTAAAATAGATGTATTCAAGAAATATTAGGATATCAATGCATATTTTCACTAAGAACCTGAGATAATATAGCAGTCAATTCTTTACTGAAACAATAGAAAATGCTAAAGGCCTCAGGTATAAAAAGAATTTTTCCCTCATTTACCTAGATACTGTATAGCTTAGTTAAACAAACAAAAAATATCTGTGCACTCCTAATAAATGTCTTGAAAAAAGTAAGCATATACTTATAATAAGATGATTCAAACATCACTAGCTCATTTGGTCTTCTTACATATTGGCTATAGATATAGCATATAATAATAAGTAGTTTTATATACAGATTGTATAAAACATTCCTTTCAACACCATTTTCAATCGTTCCTTCAATTAAGTATGACTCCTAAAAACTGATCTTCTTGAGTCCATAGTTGTCTCCAAAGTGTAAAAAATTTAGTTCATACATTGAGGTGATTATTAAATATAAAATTACATTCAGAAAAAGATCAGTTACTACAATGCCCTTCCATTTTTAGTACATTACTAGCAGTGTTTTACTTGTGTGTAGTTAAGCTGAATTTTTTTTCCTTTTTTATTTTGACAATGTTGTTTTTTGTGTATTTTGTTTTTGTTTTGCTTCAATTTTTTTTTTTCTTGGGATCAGGGGTAAGACATACTTGGCTGATGGTTTTGGAGAGTTAGAATTTGAATTTGGATAAACATTCACTATAGTTTTCAGAAAATTCCTTAATTTGAGAGGTTAATAAACAAAGCCTTTTTCAATTACTATTTTATTTTTTTAAATTTCTTGAGTTCGTTTTTCCTTCTAAGCAACTTTTATATGAGGATGACCATGAGATGTATAAAGTTTACTTCCTTTTCCTTTTGTCTGGGAATTTTAGTTAATGAACATGTTAGATGCTTTGTTCAAAGATATTTATTTTTACAGGAAATTGATAAAGTCTTGCTATCCACGAATTTTTCATCAGTGTCTCCCCCCTTAGAGTTTATTTCAGGGAAGCCAATTGAGTAGCAAAGAGAGGTAAATCATGAACAAGCAAGTTGGCTACTTATGAACTGTAACTTAACCTCTAATATTTGCCATATCGCATAACTATTTCAAGTTAGTTTGTTTTCATTTTTAAATGTTTTTATTAGTACATTGTAATCATACATCTTTTTTAGGTACACTATTATAGAGGCACATATCCACACATCTCTTATTCAACTCTTTCCCAATTCCTGCTACATTCCCTCCCCCTTCCTTTCTTCTCATGAGTGTCAAATTCAATAAAGGAAGGCTTACCATTTTTATTGCAAAGAAGATACTTGTTAGAGAATTCTTATTAAAGTACAGAAACCAGAATTTATTGAGCACTTACTAGACTCATAGTTTTCCTCTGGCTTTGAAATAAATATTATTTTATACAAGTAATAAATCTTATGAGTAATATTTCTATTTAAGTTAATGCAAAGAGAAAACACAACAGATAGTAAATTTACTGACATGGATAAACAAGAAAACACAACAGATAGTAAATTTACTGACATGGAGAAACTTTATCAATGTTTTTTATAATTTCAAGTGAGATTTGGTTTTACTTATTTTTTTTTCATTACATTACTGGTTTAAGTTTATTGGTATCTGTTCTTATCTTTACGCTTTCCTTCTTTCTGCTTACTTTGCAGTCAATTTCTTTTTACTTAACTATTTTTTAAGTTACAAGTGTAGCTTTTATGAAGATTAAAAATTATGGCCTGGAGCCAAGTGTATGTTATAGGCTTTTTTTTTCATAACCCTTAATCTAAGAATGAATTTTATATTTTTGAAATACTGTAGAAAAAGACTAATAAGCAGGAAATGAATACATGGCAAAGAATTTAAGCAGACCATAGGGCTAAGTGTCTGTTCAACCACAAAAGTTTGTAACCTCTGATTTAGAAATTTTGTATTTTAAATAATAATTGATATTTTTGGTCTTAGATCTAACATACTGGTTCATTTTTTATATGTTCTATCTGTACTTAGTTCTTTGTATCTTCTTTCCCTGACATCATTTGGACTGTGCTTTCATTACACTTCCTTTTTACCTTAATGAAGATAAGAGAAAATAGGATTATAATTATAATTATAAGCTGTAGTTGTAATTATTAGTTTTAATGTTTTTGATAGTCTTAAGTTGAACAATACATGTATTTACTTATTACAATTTATTTTCAGATATTTTACACTCATAAATAGGGTAAACACCTAATAAAATTACTTTCATACCTTGTGTTCTTTTCCCTATTGTGTTTCATAATACCAGGAAGCACACAGTACATGATTAGTAAGTTCACTTTAAACCATCAGTTAACTTGAAAAGTATTAAATATAAAAAGTATTTTACATTTACTCATATTCTTACCATTTATGTAGTTATATGCATTTCCATCTGATACCATTTTTATTATCCCCAAAGAATGTCCTTTAAAATTACCTGTAGTAAAGATTTGCTTAAAATGAATTCAGCTTTTTTTCTGATTTAGACAGTCTCCTTGTTTTCAATTTCTGGAATATTTGTTATTGGCCCCAAATTGTAAGTTGACATCTATTTCCTTGCAGTATTTTAAAGGTGTTACTCTATTGTCTCCTGGCTTGGATTTGCAATGATGTCCCTTTTTTCTCTTCTAGCTAGAGATGCTTGATGCCAGAAGTCACAGAGTCACTGCTCCTTTTACACTCTGTGTTTTTTCTCTCTGTACTTCATTTTGGAATGTTTCCAAAGCTAAGACTTCAAATCCACTGATGTTTCTTTTTTCTTCTTTTCTAGTGCCTAATTTGATGTTAACTCTTCCAGGATATTTTTCACTTCCAATATTGTTTCATCCTTAAATGTTCTGTGGTTTGTTCTATTTCAGTTGTTATTTCTAGAATGATTTTCATTTTTGTAATTAATTACTGAGATCTCTCGGTTTTCATTTTACATTCTCCTATAGCCTTGTCATGACATTTTCAATATTTTAAACTACAAACATTTACATTAAGATCCTATCCTTAATTTATACTGCCCATAAGTGTTATTAGGAAGGGAAATTCTGGACTAACTTTCCTAACTTCGTGGCTCAAGGTGCCCTTTCCCCTCTATCAATGACCCAGTTTTTGTTTCTCAGTACTATTTGGGTACAGGAATATTACCTACCCCCAGTCCCAAACTCCAGCACAGGAAAGTGCTTTCATTAGTGTGTACAGATCTGCTGGGATCTTTCATTTCTCCCAAACCAGTTTTACCGCCATTATTTCTGCATTTCTCAAACAACTTTGTTTCCCAATGATTCTCTCAGTTGGATTCTTTCCTTGGTCAGAAAGCATCATTGTCAGTTTCATCTGTCAATGGGGCTAGGCTATAGTCCTCAACTATTCTAACAAGCCCTCACCTAACTCTTTCTGTGGAGATATTTTGTAGATGTGATTAAAACAGATAATAAGCTTTCTTTATGCAAATGGAATTATTCTAAATATGTGGGTAAACCTGATCCAGTTGGTGGAAAGGCTTTAAGAAAAGAACCAAGGTTCCTCTGAAGTAAAAATTCCACCAGTAGACTACGCTTCAACTTATGAATGAAATTTCCTCCCTGCCCTTCCTGACAGCCTGCCTTATTAGGGATAGACACACACACACACACACACACACACACACACACACACACACACACACTCGCTCACACACACACATCAGTGGTGACCTTGACTAATATAGAGCATATTTAAATATTTCTAAGGTTCTTGACAGTCTCACATACTTTACCGTATTTTTCCAAGGGTTTGAAGTTATTTGCCCCAGCTAACATCAGAATAAGGTTCTTTCCTTTCATGGGTATGGTGACTTGTTCAGACCCTGTGCAAGGCATGTAGTCAGTGGTACCTGTAGTACCCTTGGGATACACTTCAATGTCTGTGCCAAGACCACAATCTCCAGCCAATGACAGGATAATTGGATTTAAAAAGCTGGGCTATTCCAGTCCAGTGCAGGATTTTATTTATTTATTTATTTATTTATTTATTTATTTATTTATTTATTTATTTATTTATTTATTTTGCAGTACCGGGGATTGAACTCAGAGGCACTCTACCTTTGAGCTACACCGCCAGTCCTATTTTTTATTCTTTATTTTGAAACAGTGTCTCATTAAGTTGTGGAGGGCCTCATGAACCCAGATCCTCCAGTCTCAGCCTTCCAAGTACTGGGATTACAAGCATGTGTGTGTGTGAATAGAGACTGAACCCAGGGTTTTTCTACCTCTGAGCTATACCCCCAGTCCTTTTTTTTTTATTCTATTTTGCTTTGTTGGGAAACATCTCACTAGGTTGCTGAAAGCCTCTCTATATTGCTGAGGCTGTCCTTGAGACTGCAACCCTCCTGTCTCAGCCACCCAAGTAATGGGATTACTGGTGTGCACCACCATGCCTGGTTTCAGTGTAGGACTTCTAATGAGCAACTTTTGCTAATGTTTAATGAGACAATCTTTGAGCACTTGAGCCTGATTGATTTAATTGAGACTTTTAGAAGTAGGCGGTACCACCAATTTTCTAACCATTACCTTTCAGTGTCTAAGGATTATAATCTTTACTCCTTATTTAATATTCACATTTTATCCGTGTTTTTATCAAGGATCCTAGATTGCCTTGATGTATTTTATCTTAGAGAATTAAACACATGCTCAACCAGTTTTTGACTTGAAAATGTGTCCTTGATCTGATTATAGAAAATTCTTTACATGGATGTTGATTAAAACCCATCATTAAATACTTTTTTTTCCTTTATACTGTTTCTTCCTTCCAGTCTTCCTTTTTTCCCTCCTCCCTGCTATTTTTTTTTAATAAAGTGTGTTTGGCTATAATATTTTTGGATACTGTCTTTCCCTCAGAACTTGTCATTTAAGCTTGAATAATTCTGCTCTATCAAGAATATTTTATCAACAGTATTTTTCATTTTATTTTTAATTCATGTTACTTTAAATTTAGATATCCATGTGTCCCTTTACACTGTGGTGTTATCATGAAACCATGTAATTTTGATTTAAAATCCTTTAGTACACATATGCTCCTCTTTTAAGTAAGACAAATTATTTTAAATATGATAATCACTTTTGAAAGCAGGTTTTTGAAAGCAATCCTTTCAGATTTGATTTAAAAACCCACAGTGCAAATATTATCAAGAATTCTCAGAGGTAAGAGGTTAAGATAAAACAGATATTATAAGCTAAAACAGAATTCATATCTACATCTCTATTCTTGAGTTGAATTGAAAAGAGAGGACTCAGATGAGATTTACTTTTAAGATCCAGAGAATGTGAGAGAAAATCTGTGTAGTTAGTAATATTCTGACAGAGTTTTCCTAGAACTTTTCCATTTTTATGCACAGGCTACTAGTCTTAATTTTCCTGACTCTTTTAAACTTTTGTCCTGTTTTATCTTTTTTGCATCATTCAGAACAGACTATTGCCTTCCTTTCATAGCTATTTTGAGAATCAATTAAATATTTTAATTTTAATATTAAAATATTTTATCTACAAACAAAATGCAGTTAAAAATCCAACTCAACTATTAACTAAATGCCTACACACACACACACACACAGACACACACACAAAACACACACACAGAGTCATTTATTGCTTATTCATTATGGGTAGTCTCTGTGCTAGGAACTTGATATAATTTATTTTACTTAATTTTATTTGATATAATTATTTTATTTAAATTTCACAAAATCCTTCATCTATTAATATCTCAAATAATAAGAAGAAAACTAGTTCTGGTAATTAGGTAACTTGCAAACTCTCTTATATCTAATGAATAGCTGGTTTGGTGTTCAAAATCTAACTTACCTAGCTGTTAATATTATACCCTTTCCAAAAAACAAAGTTAGTGGGTGTGGTGGGGCATGCTTGTAATCCCAGTACTTGGGAGGCCGAGACAGGAGCATCCAGGTTTGTAGCCAGCCTCAGCTACTACTTAGTGAGGCCCTGCACAACTTAGTGAGACCCTGCTTCAAAACAAAGAATAAAAAACAAGACTGGGGATGTAGCTTGGAGGTAGAATGGCCCTAGGTTCCATCCCCAGTGTCACAGAAAAAAAAAAAAGAAAGAAAGAAAGTTATCTTCCAAAGAGAAATAGAACATAGTAGAACATAGTTTTTGTCTTCAAGAAGAATTCAGTCAATTTATGCAATCCAAATTCAAATCCAAATTCAATAAAATTATTATAATAATATAAAATGTATAAAGTCATCAAATTTTTCCGAAAGCCCCTTACTAACCCGTCAATATGCCAGCCCTTGATTTTACTCCTTGTTTTTCCTTGTTTTCTTGCTGGGGCTTCTAATACTCATTTCATACTTATGACTTATTTCTAATATTTTCCTCATTTCAGAGCATCATATTATTTCCCTGAGGATATTTAACTTAAAATATCTACAAATGATAACTCATGAATAAAATACAGTGTAAACAATTGAATGGTTTCTTTGGAACTCACATTTGATTAGTATAAAATAAATCTATTTTCACAGGGTAACGGAAGCAGTATCATAACTAGTTCTCTGGTGAAACATATTCTGTGTTTTTTTGTTTGTTTGTTTGTTTTGTTTTGTTTTCTTTTTTTTAAACACCTAAATTGGTGTTGTGGAGTCATAGGGAAATTAGTGAGAGCATCATCATGGAGTCAGTAATTTTAAATAGGGGACTGACTTGATTGGATTTGAATTTTAGGAAGATAAATGGAGAAGAGGTGGGACTGGAGGGAGGGAAGAAAGCAATAGAAGATTTATTCTACAAATAAATGTTATTTTCGGAAAAGAGATGGATGTTCAGGGTAAAGCAACAGTGTAGATTAAGAGCACAGGAAAGTGAGATGGACGATAAAAAAAGTCAAAATAACAGTAATAGTACCAGATAGATTAGCTGGCTTCGTGTGTATGTGTGTGTGTGTGTATTAAATTGGTTGTGGAAAAATGTTTAATAAGCAAAAAAACATTATATATTGCATACAGTATACAGTCAGGTTCTTTCTTTATTTTGCAGTTTGAATAAATGATATCTGTTCCCTAATGCTAGCATACTCTTCTTATAGATGTGACTGTGGTCTAGCAGAGGGAGGGAAGTTTAACAACATCACGATCCTTGTGGTGAGAGCTAGACAGTCAGATATTCAGGATTCAACTGTTTCCACTTCTGTGTCTGGATTATAGAGCTAACACCAACATAGAAATAATAGAAAAAGAGGTTGAGGTTAAAGATTACACTCCTAGAGCTGGGCGGGGTGGTGCACGCTTATAATTCCAGTATTTGGGAAGCTGAGACCAGAGGATCTGGGTTTACGGCCAGTCTCAGCTGCTTAGTGAGGAAACCCTGTTTCAAAATAAAGAATAAAAAATAGGGCTGGAGTATGTAGCTCAGACATAGAATGCCCTGGTTTCAATTCCCAGTACTGAAAAAAAAAATTACACTCTTAGGATTAGCAATTAGAATGGTTAATGGATATGCAAATAAAAGCAAAGATCAAATTTTGGTAGCATCTTTCCTGTTGTCACCTATGCATTGCTTTCTACTGTAAGCAGGATGCTTACTTTTACAGCATAGGAGATACTTCTGAGGAGATAATGCTTTAAAGTCTATTAATCTTTGCTAAGCTCTTCATCAGCAATATTGTAAAGTTATTTTATGATGCATTTTACTTTGGAAATATATACTATTTCCCAATTACATTACATGTGATACTTTCAAATTATTCCTTCACTAGTCCAGTGCAATTACAGTGGAAAATGGCATAATATTTCAGATGATGTTTAGTATACTTTTATTAGTGCATTATAATTATACATCACAATAAGATTCAGAGTGATAGAAACATACATGCACACAGCAGTTGGTGTGTTTCCCTCTGCATTCCACTCTATTCCCTCTTCCTCCCTGTACATGTTATAAGATTAGTGTTAATAATTTTGTACATTTGCATAGAATTATTTTGTTTCCTTTGTCAACTATCCCCCCTCACCTCCCTACCTTAATCCCCTTCCACTCTTTCACTGCAATCTCTCCTCATTTATCAAAAATCTATTTTGTTTTCCAAGATTCTCTAATTTCTACATAGAAAGAAAACATACAAACCTTCACTTTCTGAGACTGTTTAATCTCACTTAGCATAATATTCTCTAGTTCAATCCATTTCCCTGCAAATGACACAATTTTTTTCTTCTTTATGGCTGAGTAAAATTCCATTGTGTGACTATACCACAGTTTCATAATCCATTCACCTGTTGACAGCCACCTAGGCTGGTTCCATTATTTGAATACTGTGAATTTTGCTACTATAAACCTGAATATACATGTATCACTACAAAATTACAACTCCGATTTCTTTGGAAGGATACTGTAATGGTTTGGAAATAGAATGTCTTCCTAACCCTCAAGTTTGAAGCACGGCTTGGTTGTAGTCTCAGCAGTGGATGGTGGCCTAGGCCTGTAGGGTGAGGCTGGAGAAGGTGTGTACCTGAAACTGCAGTCTTGGGGTATATGTATGATTCCTCCTCCCTTTGATTGCTCTCTTACTTTCAGACTCCATGATGTGAAAGAAACGCCTTGTGCTAGCTCTTTCTTTCTCTGCTTCTCCTCCCCTCTCTATCTCTCTCTCTCCTCTCTCTCTCTCTCTCTCTCTCCTCTCTCTTTGTCTTCTCTCTCTCTCTCTCTCTCTCTCTCTCTCTCTCTCTCTCTCTCTCTCTCTCTCTTCCCCTCTCCCTCTCTCCTCTTCCTGCCACCATATCCTGAGATCTACAGTCTCCAGTCTCACATTCATTGAGCTCAAATTCTCCAAACCATGAGCAAACAAATCCTTCTTCCTCTAAATTACATGGTAACTCTTTTAGATTATAGCTGTGAACATGCTAATATAGATACCAAGAAGCAGCACAACTAGATTATATGAAGATTCCATTCCCAGGCTTCTGAGGAATCTCTCCACTCATCTCCAAAGTGACTGCACTAATTTGTAATCCCACCAACAATGTATAAGGGTTCCCACTTCCCCACTGAACAGACTGGAAGATAAAGCAACAAAATACAGATTATTTTTTTTAGTAGTCTTTCCTTTGTCGTGTTGTGTGCTAAATTGGTTCCATTAGTGGGTGTGTGGAAAAAGTAGTTTTCTATGGAACTTTGGAAGTATGTACCAAGGGATATCACTAAACATTGTTCAATACTATTTAAAATGACATGTAACATAATTTCTTCATTAAGATTTAGTTCTTTTTTTAATAAATTTCCAAAATGTGAAGTAAAAACAGTGAACATTAATAATCAATGATGAGGAATAAGAACTAATTTTTGAATTGTAGCTTTATTTTTTGACTTGATTATTTGGGATTGTCTTCCTTCCACTTAAGCCTTACATTTTCTATAACGTCAAACATAAGTATATAAAAATGGGCATTCAAAAATTTTTTTTTAATTTTGTGGTTTTAGGGATTGAACCCAGGGATATTTCACCTCTAAGCTACATCCCCAGTCTGTTTATTTATTTACTTATTTATATATTTATTTGAAACATTTATTTTTATTTATTTTTGTACATTTCTCAGAGTCTGGCTAAGTTGCTGAGGCTGGTTTCAGACCTGTGATTCTCTTGTCTCAGCCTCACAAATACTGGCATTCTAGGCATGAGCCACCACACCCAGTTTAAGCATTTGAATTTTAAAAACAGAGTACAAGAATAGTGACTGAGTGTGAGAAAGTATGATGTGAGACTTTCCATTATAGATCCTTTCACCATAGTTCTCAAAATCCAAAGAGAGCTTATAAATCTCCCAGTCTCTATCCATTTAAGATAACAGAACATTTAGAAATAAAGAAATTTTTACTGAGAAGTAGTCATTTTTGGTTAAAATCTTTCACTCATGAGGAAACATGGAATACTGCCTAGAGCAAATATTCTGGGATTTTATGGAGTTGGAACAGAATTCAGGTCTACTACTTAATTGATCCAAAGACCAAAAACCTTAGTGCTCTGCACCACATCTATAATGTTTTTGATATTTTTTTTTTCTAATTTGGAGAAATACATGAAAATACGTATGAGGAGCACCTATCACTAGTATAAAGTAAGACCTCACTTTGTCAGAATTAAAGTTATTACTGACTTTTTTAAATTTAAGAAGTTAGAAGAAAAGGTGATTTTGAAGTAAATTTATTAAATGAACAAAGAAAGTCACATTTCTGTAGGTGAAGGAATGTCTTACCTTTGTGTCATCTGGAGACTATCAAGAAGTGTTATATATTAAGATACTATTTACCTTTTTATACTTTATATTATCAATCATTTTATATTGCTTTATTTACTGCACAAATTGACTAAAATCTCCTTGAAAACAGGACAATGTAGCATTTCTCTTTAGAAGTTAATGTCTTGTAGAGAATACATGTGGAATTTGAAAGTAGCTAGTATCCCTCTCCCCAGTTCATAAATAGGTATGTATTTTCTAAATCTACCGTTAAAGTAGAATGGGTTTTCAGATGGATACTCTGAAATTTTGCATTATTTTTTTTCAGCTCAGTTTCTAATAAAAAGGTCATTAAGCTTTCTGACATTTTGCATCTTATCAGTTATTTTTAGAAATTCAGTGAATTTTCTTCACAGGCTTTAAACACACTAGCATGATAAAAAATTCTCTAGCCAAGGAGAAAGTTATTCATTCATGCCCCTCCTTACACAGGAATTAAGAGGGAAGGGAGTGTTGGAAAGAGGAATGTATAAGTTATGAAACATCTTCCACTTAAATATAAACAACTACAGGAAAATTACAACCAGTCAACATTTTTCTTAGTGTGGATTTTTCAGAAAGTGAGAGATACTGCAAAGGCTGTAGCTTTTAAAAATACTGAGGAAAAAAATAGCACAGAATGGCAGAAAATCAATAGTAATAGTTTATTCATAAGGCAAACAGTATAATTAGTTGAATCTGACACTTCTGTACAGCACAAATTTCATGTTCCACTAAGGACTGGCAGATTAATTGCATTAGAAACTTCAGTCAGCAAATTCTCTTTCCATGAAGAATTACCAAGAGACAAACACTTCATGAATGCTGTCTTTTTGTTGATTACTTTAAAATCAAAATTGCTGATAAAATGCCAATATAAATGCATTAATAATTTATTTTTTAAATATTTTAATATGTCTATTGACTTATTTCTATTTACATATCTTAATATTTATTTCCCTATTTCTCAGAAAAAATTATTGTACTTAAGTACATTTTTGGCCAATTTTTCAATTATCTATTAGCCAAAAGGTATGCTTTATTCATTTTACTTTTTTAATAAGTCAGAAATTAAAGCCATAAGCATCTTTGCAGTACAAATGATACTTGGAAAGTAACTGAAACAGAGAAGAGTTGTAAGTAAAATATGGAAAAACAAAGAGTAAAAGCTGAGAACTAGGAATCATATCAGGCTAGTGTCCTGGGTATGTCTCAGACACACATCCTAGAAACATCAAGGCCTCATGTTACCTTGTGGCCCTGCATCTAAAAAAAGACTTCTCTAGTTTGATGGAGTCTGCGGACATCTCATCATCATAAAAACCTGAAAGCACTTACAGCATTAAGTAACTATCTTTTCAGATCGTAAATGGATAGAATCCTACTTAGCTTCTAGATCACATCTCTGTTTTCCAAGGCCTAACTGCAGGTTTAAGGAATAAGCATCTAGTTACATCTTATAAATACCAGACCTTATAACTGATTCTGAAGGCACCTGGCTCCATTATATTCACTTAAAGCTCTGCTTTATTTTCTACTAATGACTTTTTATATTAGTCCCTTCCAGCCCATAGTGATGGTTTATAAGGTGCTATGTTATTTTTGTTTACCCGAGTGGATATTTATACACACATTCCCTTGGCTTCAGGTATTTTCTTTCATTGTCATGAATTTAATGTGCATATGCAGAAAAATGCTGACAAGTCAGTGCACTTGCTCAGAGAGATGAAGATGGGTCATAAACCCAGATATTAAAACAAACAACCAGAAGAGTCCATTTCATTCAGGATAGATTCCCCAAGATTTTTCTGACCTCAAATGAAACAGGCAGAAGAAGGGAATCAGATTAATAACCCTCTTATATATCATATTTACTTGTATTACTGTTATGCCATCAAGGAGAACAAAAATCAATATAACTGCTTGTATCTATTGAGTATTCATTCAGTGGTAGACAATCTTCTAAATGCTGCACATGAATCAGTGCATTTAATTGTTGACACTACTTGTGAAGTAGAAACTAGTCTTATCCTGATTATTCAGATGAGATAATTGGAGCATGCTGTGGATAATAATTTTCCCAACACCATGTGATCACAAACCTGAGATTTGTGCCTAGAAAGTTTGACTTTTAGGATTCTTATGGTTAACTCTCCTGATATAAACTGACATCTTAAAGAGCAAAATGTTGAAGTGGTCAATGATCATCTTAAAGAAATCTGTGAGCGTAGTCCACCCAAAGCAATTATTCTAAATTTATCTCATGTATAAAACATCAAAAGAACTAGCTGTTGAACATATGAGAAGGAAACCAAACAAATTAAAAGAAATGAGGAAATAACATTTGGTAATATATTCTACAACCATATACATTAATTACAATGTTTAAATAAGATTGTTTCCTAAAACAATTCAATACCAAATTGTTAAAACAGAATTATGAAAAGTAGTCAGCGATGACTCACAAAAATTGTCAAAAATATAGAAAGATTACCAAAAAGGCTACAATGTCTTACATGTTTATTAGCAAATATTTCAATGTTATAAGAGAATTATCAGGACATTATCTCTTCTAGATCATGAAAACTATGTAAAATTAATAAGTTTATCATATAAAGTTAATATTTTAATCACACATTTGGTAAAAGTTTAGTTAAAATGTAAAATTATATACCTTTTCATACATAATAAAAATTTATATAGAAACAAAAATAATTAGAATAAAACATGACCAAAACTATTAAAAATATTTGTTTTTGCCTGGTGTAGTGGTGCATGCCTGTAATCCCAATACTTGAGAGGCTGAGACAGGAGGATCACAGGTTCAAAGCCAGCCTCAGTAATTTTTTTCTTTTTTCTTTTTTTTTTTTTGCGGTACTGGGGATTGAACTCAGGGGCATTCTACCTCTGAGCTATACCCCTAGCCCTATTTTTTATTCTTTATTTTGAAGCCGGGTCTCACTAAGTTGTGGAGTGCCTCACTAGGTAGCTGAGGCTGGCTGCAAACCCGGATCCTCCGGTCTCAGCCTCCCAAATGCTGGGATTACAAGAGTGCGCCACCACGCCCGGCTCAGCCTCAGTAATTAATCAAAGCCCTCAGCAACTTATTGTAACCATGTATTAAACTAAAAAATAAAATAGAGCTGGGGGTGTAGTCAGAGGTCGAATGCTCTTGGATTCAATTTGAAGTACCACAAAGAATTGTGATTCAAGAATGCAAGTTATTAAGTAAATATAAAAGCATACCACTAATTTGATATATGCTAAATTAATAACTAAAATGAGTTGTATCATTTTAAAATTGAAGTTGTCTTAATTTTTTTAAGTTAATAGTCTTGGATTTTTTAACAAAAATTAAAATTAATATTTTAAAACTCCTTCTTATATTCAACAAATATGATTCTTCTTCACCTTTATTATTTGGTATAATATGGAAATTTTGGTCTGCCCCGATATGTCAGAAAATAAAGTTAGGAGTAATAAATACTAGAAGGGATAAATTATTATGCAGATATGATATTATTTTCTCCTAAGAACAAAAAAAGACCATCAGCTTAATGTTAATCTGAATTTGGTGACATTGTGAATAATTTTATAAAAGCCAATATGCCAGCAATACCTGACAGGAATGGTAATGATCCACTGAAAGGAGGAAACAATGATAAAAGAAATCCTCCTTATATTCCAAAAGTTAGGGGAGGAATCTTTCAAGAAATTATTCTCAGACTGTAAGTTGAAGTGAAAAACTGTGATCTAGCTGATTCTAGAGTGAGGGTATTCTTAGTAAACTTTTTTTTGCAAGTGAAACTTGGCTTTCACCTGGATCCCTCTTTATTTTTCTTTTCTGTTTTGAGGCTTTTGTAACACTGTTCTCTTTCTTCCTGTGGTATTCTTTGCTGTTTGTTTCATATACCTGAAATATTTTATCATGATCTATACACCACTCCTGTCTTAATTCTGTTGAATTTCATACTTAGTTATTTGGAATTAGTAAATATATCTCTAATTTTATAATTGATTAATTTGGAGCACTACACTTTTCTCCAAATGTTAAGTTCAACTAGGTTTTATATTTTTTCTCACTTTCATCAGGGTCCGAGATTCATACTTTTAATAGACAGGGCAACTAATTACTCTTAGAATAATTAAATCCATTCGAGTGTACTGTTGAAATGACTCCATTTTGTTTCTTGCCTGTAACAAAATGTTTGGGGTGAGTGCACTTCAGAAGACTGAAAATTCTTATTTGTAGTTTTCCTACTTCGTGACATTTTTTTAATTTAGGGCGACTTGAGCAGTGTGTTTTTTCTACCACATCTTTCAGTTAAAATAATTTCTAAAATAACATTAAACTCTAATGTTTACAGGAAGATGTGTATGTGTATAGGTGTGTGTGTGTGTGTGTGTGTGTGTGTGTGTTTGTGTGTGTATGTATATGTCCATGCGTGTCTATTTTAACCAACTAAATCAATTGCAATCCAACTCAATTTCCAATAGGAGACAGTTCTGAGAACCAATAAAAGAAATCTATTTACCAACAGTGGCCTGCAACATAGTTAATAATCTTTGTACTGACATAGGTCCAAATAGGAGGGTGGTATGGACTAATTCCACATTCTGTCATATTTGTATTGTGGTTTAGATATGGAATGTCCCCTAAGCTCATGTGTTGAAAGCATGGTTCCCAATGCAGGAAATTGCAGAGATGGGGCTTTTATACAATGATTGAATTATGAGGGTGCTGACCTCATCAGGATATTAATCCATTTTATGGATTAATCCATTGGTAGCTGAATGGACAACTAGAAGGTAGGATGTAGTTAGAGGAAGTATGTCAGTAAGGTATCATTTGGAAGGGTTTAGTTCTCCCCATCTCCAATCTTACTCTCTGCTTCCTGTCTGTCATTAGCTGAACAGTTTTCTTTTGCTACAATGTTTCTGCCTTCAAGACAGTCAACCATTGACTGACCTCTGAAAAAGTGAGCCAAAATTAATCTCTCCTCTAACTTGTTCTTATCGGATATTTTGGTCATAGTGATGAAAAGCTTACGAACAAAATTTTGTGTACTTAAATCATTTGCAGATGGCTTACTGTGTTTTAATTTGACTTTTTTCCCCTCATAAATAAGGCATTTAAAAATCACATGCACAGAGATAGATAGATACATAGATAAAGATTTTTTGGATTATATATATTTTTTCCAGAGGATGCATATATACATATATATATATGCATATATATATATATATATATATATATATATATATACACATATATTGTACATTATCATCAAACAAATACTATGAGGTAGTATCATTAGCCCCTTTTTTGAAGATAATAAACTGAAGCACAAAGTTATAATGTACACACCATACCTTTGTGAATTAAACAAGAATTTATGTCCAGTTAGAACACCAAAGCACACAAAACTGAATATAATTAAAGTGTATTAATATTCTCATATCACAAAATTACAAATCTACAGAAGTTATGAACACATTTGGATAAACGGTAGATTATTCCAAGTGAACATTTTAGTAAGCCTTAATTTGGAATTTATAATCTTTGGCCTTAGCAATTTTGGAAAATGTGATTTACATGTTCTTCTCTTTCTCTTTATCCTCTTCCTTCCCCTCTTCTTTTTCCAAAGTAATTATTTCATTTATTTAACCAGAATAAAATGAAAATTTATTTCATTATATGGTGCCGGAGTATCAGAAAAGTATTTGATTGTATTGTGTATAGAACTAAAAACATGCCAGGAATGCAAGCATTCTAATAGTAAGCTACATGAGTTCCCGTCTCTCATTTGTCATGTGTGCTCATGGCACATTGGCTTATTTTATGTTCATGATTTCTGCTTCTTCACAACATTGGATCTTTGTAACCCTACCTAGTCCCTGTTATATCTCAACTCTCTCAAAACAACTCCACAGCTTTATCCCCTCATTCAATATCCTACATTATCTTAGTATTTGCTAGATCAAATTTAAAAATAAAGGAAACATGATCAGAATATTTGAGGTTTTTTGTATTATGTCATTTTTATGTATAGGCATTTTTTTCTTAGTGCATTGTAGTTATACATCTTGATGAAGTTCAGAGTGACAGAAGGATCCAAGCACACAGCACTCATTGAGCCCTCCCCCAGTTTCCTTCCTACTCCCTCTTCCTCCCCACCCTATCATGCTCAACACATGATTGGCTTTGATAAGTTTGTGTATGTACATCATGTCCATTGAAGTGTTTACCTTTCAAGTCTTCCTCTCCCCTCCCATCTCCCTCAGTTAGGTCCCTTCCTTCACTCCACCAAGGTTTCTCATCCTTTGTCTGGAGTCCCTCCTGTGTCTCAATTTCTCTCCAGCTTCCACATATGAGAAGGAACATCTGCCCTTTCATTTTTTGTGCTAACTAATCTCACTTAGCATAAGATTCTCCAGTTTTGTCCATTTCCTTGCAAATGACTTGATACTGTTCTTTATGGCTGGGTAGAATTCCACTGTATGTATATTTCATAATTTTGTAATACATTCATCTGTTGATGAACATCTCAGCTGGTTCTATAGTTTGATGATTATGAATTGTGAAGCTATAAAACTAGATATGCATGCACTGCTTTGGTAGTTTATTTTCAGTTGTTTTGGGTAGATACCCAGGAGTGATATAGCTGGGTCATATGGAGGGTTCATTCCTATTTTTCTGATGACACACTGTTTTCCAAAGTGGTTGCACTAATTTGCAATCTCACCAGCAATGGATCATAATTCCTACTTTTCTACATTCTTTCTAGCATTTATTATTGTTTCTGTTTTTAGTGATTGCCATTGTAATTGGGGTTAAGTGAACTCTCAGGGTAGTTTTGATTTGCATCTCTAATAATGTTGAGCTTTTTTCATATATTTACTGGTCATTCATATTTTTCCTTTTGTGAAATGTCTATTTGTTCACTTGGCCATTTTTGATTGGAATATTTTTGGGGATGGTGAGTTTGAATTATTTATATATTTTATATATTAGCCCTCTATCAGAGGAATAGTTGGCAAAATTTTTTTCCCATTCAATTGGCTGTTTTTTGAAGTTCTTGATTGTTCCTTTGCCGAACAGAAGCTCTTCAGCTTAATGCAACTCCATATATTAATCCTTGCTTTAATTTGTTCTTCCTTTGTGGTCTTATTGAGGAGGTTTTCACTCCTATCTACCTGTTGGAGTGTTGGTCCTATGCCCTCTTCAAGGATCTGAAAAGTTCTGGTCTAATTTTCAGGTCTTTGATTGATCTTGAATTGACTCTTATGCAGGTTGGGTAAGAAAGTGGGATTTATGTCCATTTTTTATGCATAAAGATAACCTGTTTTACCAACACCATTTGTTGAAAAGGCCATCTCTTTTACAAAGTATATTTTAGGCCCCTTTGTTATTAGTCACCTTTGAATTATTTATATTCCAATCAATAGTGATGAGAGAGAGGAGAGTTAGTGGTTAAAAACAACCACAATAGTTGTGTCTTGAGTTGGGTTTATGCCATTTCATTCAGTGACTTGTCCAGTACCATTTATTAAGTGCCTATGTTTCAGACATTTCTCAAGGATTTGAGTTACAATTTTTGCCAGAATAAATTCTTCTCTAGAGCTAGTTATCTTAAAGAAGGGAGAGACACACTATAACAAGCCTACATGTAAATATTCAATAGGACAGGAAGTCATAGGTTCTACAGAAAAATAAACAAACAAAAAATCCAAACTAGGCAGGGTACAGGTATGAACATGAAAGGGTTTCTTGTATTATGTCATATCATAGGAATTTTTATTGGTGCATTGTAATCATACATCTTGATGAAGTTCAGAGTGTTAGAGGCATTCATACACACAGCACTCGTTGAACTCTTCCCCAGTTCCCTGTTACTACTGTTGCTAAGTTTATTTCTCTGGTAAGGTGACATTGAGCAGATTTCTCTGGTAAGGTGACATTTGAAAAGGAACATTCAGATTGAAATGGAGGTTGCCATACAATTATCTTGGGGAATGATCTTCTAGATGATCTTTTATGTGAGCATGCTTGGAAAGTTTGAGGAACAGTCAAGGATGACTTTGTGCAGGGAGTAGTAAGAAAGTGATAGAAACTAAGATCTGAAAGGAGGTGGGAGTTTAATCCATGGGAAGGACTTTGACTCTCACCTTTATAGAATAAAACCCATGTGAGCATTTGAGCAAAGAATTTCATCAACTGGTTTATGCTTTTAAAGAAGCATTATGATGGATAGCAGTGGAATATTTTGTAGTATACCAAGAAAGAAAAAAGAGAATTTCTTTTAGTAGTTATGGATGGTGCAAAGAAGTTGGAATGCTCAAATCCAGAATGTGGAGTGAAACAGTTTAATAGATTTACAATTTATAGTGTAAAAAAAAGATGGCCTGATTTTTAGAAATGCCTATTTTAAAGTAATACTAATGTCAGGAAACAATCATGCTTAAATATCAGGATAATTCTCTATCCCTATGAAGATCAAACACTACTATCTTTAGTTAGTTCCTTTGGCTGATGCAATTATCAAGAGTAATGTGTGCAGTGAAAGTGTGACCTACTCATTTTATACTCATTAAGAAATCAATGTTTTTAGAGTAAATGTTACAAATGAATATTTAATTTAGTTGCAATTAAGAATGTATATTTACAGAACATTTCTTGTTAATTAACACAAACCCAAATGACAACACAGAAATGCGACCTTCCCCTTTAACCATCCACTTGGTTCCACATTATTTTCAAAAGCACCAGAACTTGATCCAACCTGGTCATGTCCCCCTGTGTAAACACATCTCTTCCTAATGAGGTCCAGCTACCCAGGTGGCCTGCAGCAGAGTCAGATCTTGACATTTCTCTGCAAAGAGTAAAACCCCCAAATATCTAGCAAATTCTGAGAAAAGTTTAATGTCCAGAAGCTATTCTGATACAGCTATTTTAAAGTACCTTTCTAGTCCTACTCAAAATGAGCAAAATAAGTAATTTCCCTCAAATCAAGATTTTTAGTTCAAATATATATATATATATATATATATATATATATATATATATATATATATATATATATATATATGCTGTAGTTCAATTACATATATATACTTGAGCTATAATCCTGGGAATCACAAAATAATGAGAAAATCAACTCTTAACTTAAGTAACCTTTTCTCACATTTTTCTCCTTGGTCTTTTTTCTCATTAAAAATACAAGATTGACATCATTTTTTTGCAATCTGTGTTGTAAAATTTTTACTAAGCCAGTGAACTCATTTCTGAATGCCTGGGTTCACTAAAACCGGGGAATAAAGAACAGGTCACAGCCTGCTCCTGGGAGCTTAAGGAAATTATCTGTGTTCTTCTTGATTGTAATTATCCAAAGAAAAGATTATGAACATATTCTGCTCATGTTATACTTAACCAAAGATTAATTAAATAGAATACCTACACCAGTAGGCAAGTCGCAATAATGGACCACCATTGTTTCACAGTTCACATCAGCCCTTTAGAACATATAACCTGCATCTAAGCCACTCGCCCTTCTTATAATTTTGTTAAAAATTATAGTCATTTTTCTAAACATAGAGTCACGAACATATAATATCCTGGCACATTAACTCTACTTGGAGTTTGAAACTGTTCTTTTGTCTGTTATACATTAGCTAAGTATAAGATAAATAATGAGGCCAGAGTTAACATTCTTATGAAGATTATGCATTAATATTTTCAAACGTTGGTACCTAAGATTCTTAAAGGTAACAATTAATCATTGCAGATTTTTCCATAATGTGCTTAAATGACAACAAGCTGTTTTCTTAAATGTTAATTAAAGATCTTATCAATTTATGAAACTCTATGTTGTTCTGTGCAATGTTGAACTAGGCCACTCAGATTGCCAAATGAATTCCTCTGAATAAATCAGGTCTCAGTAATAATCATTTGCATTTTTGTCAGTACAGAGTAGTTTAGGGAACTCTAGGCCTGAAGAGACTTGGTAGACTAAACAGCCAGTTATTTCTTCGAACCTCACATTATTGTGATTTAGTGATATTATTTCTAGATATGAGAAAATGCATATTTCTGCTGACAATTATTTTTTATGAGAATCGACAATGATTTACATCTTTCATTTATCCTAATTACCCAGGTCATATCCATTTTCAAGTATATGAATGAATCACATAAAGGGGATCCATTTTAGACTGTTATGTGAACATTTTATGAAATATAATTCTGGTAGGCAGTAAAATGGATCTCTCGGGAGAAATAAAGAGTCCAATCAAACTTTCATCTTGAAAGATTCAAGCAGGAAAAAAAAGGTTAATTATTTTCTGTAGGATTCTAAAATTGTAATAGCCAAGACTTTTCTAATATCATAATAGACATACTGTGTGTATTCATGATAACCATACTAACTTCCCAGAACCTTTATAATTCCCTTCTATGATTTTTGCCACAGATATCTGACTCAAGGGACATGAACTGATCCAAGAATGTTTGTCACTCCCAGCTTTTATCCTCACATAGGAGGTGCAATGGTTACATGTTTGTAGAACAAATAAAACCGCAATTACATTTCTCAATTTAGCTAACAAATTTTGTATGCTACTATGTTCTATGGTCAGATTTCAGAGAGTTGCATTTCCTTATATTCATACTTGATTTCATTGTGAAAAATGTTGGTGATTCATCTAGCAGTCTCCAAGCTCAAGGTGCTACGCTTTTATGGTTTTGTTATACACTTTTGTACAGCAATATTAACAATCCAGGATTCTTTATTTTAATCAGCATATAATGGAGACTGGAAACATAAAAATATGACTATTTTCCTAAGCTCCAGTTTAATCAATTCTATGCCTTTTGTGGCTATTTTGATGCTGTCTTTGAATTGCTATTAAAATTCTTGGAGTTATTTTTAATTCATTGCATAGTTCTTTTATCTCTTTTCTCACAAAGTATATTTTCCCCAAAATAAGATCACGTAATTACCCACTTACCAATTTCAAAATCTCTCCATGTTTTCTAGTCTCTATATTATCAATGAAATCTTCATATAGTAATATGAATACTTAAATATGGAAACTGTAAAACTATTTTTGAGAAGGTTTTGAACACTTTTAAATAACATTTTTGTTATAGATGATTAAAATGTATGAAAATTAAAGGAACACATAATTTTTCAATCTTCCCATCTTTGGATATATTATAGCATTTTTCAGGGGTGATAGGGACTTTATTTATTTGGCTATATAATTTGTATTCTGTGTGATTATAGTATTATACTTTGAAATATAATGTGGTCAGGACAAAGATTCTATAAACAAGAAGACAACAGACATTTTGGCTTGAATATGTTTAAAGAATAGCAACGGTAATGACAACTAGCATTTATTAAGAGATTAGTATCAGCTTGTAATGGTGCTAAGTATCTTACAAACACAAGCATTTAGTGTTCACAACTCTATTAGATGAACTTATGATCTCTGCTTTACAGTTTCAGTTATTAAGATACAGAGAAGTAAACGAATTTGACCTGACTTAGAAAGTGGTAGAGCCATGATCTAAATAAGAACCCATTCTTATACTCTCAGCCTTTATACAATATTTTTCCTAGTTATTTTTTAAATTTTGGCTGTTAATTTGTTTTGTGTAATATAAATTCATTGATCTAAAATTCATATTGATTTTCTTTTAAAACAGTAAGTTCAAATACATAGAAAACAGAACAAAAATACTAACAAACTCTTTGTTGGTTGTAGGATAGTAGGAAAACACTGGACTTAGAGTCAAAGGATTTGATTCAAATTTTTAGTGTGATCCTTGTTATCAGACACCTTAAAATTTCTGAAAACACTATTTTCTTTTGCTATAAAGAAGTAGTAATAATAACTACTTTATAAGGCTTTAGTAAATTTAGCGCCCAAATTATATTTTAAACTGAAGATATCTTTATAAATGTGAAAATGATATTTTTAATGAATATTACCTTTGTTTTTGTCATATCTAAGGCTAATATTAGACAATTTTCTTGGCATATCGTCCCTGACCCCTTGTTAAGTGTTGAGTGACGGACAAGGTGGATTAAGTACCTGGGGGTAACTTTGCTAGAACAGTTAGATGCTCTTATGTCATCTTTTCTTTTACTCCTGACAGTAACAATATGCATTTGGAAGAACACCTGAAATTTTAGTGTTAATCTACTTAAAATCAATTTTGATACAATAAATGAATGCTGAGGGGTAAAAGAATAGTGGGCAGCAGGCTTGATTAGTGGCAGACCTTTAAAGATTAAGCACTGAATCTGATGGTCAGAGCAAGAGTTCTCTCCAAATGACCCCTTCTGAGTTGGAGCACTGTACAGTTATGAACAAGGAAGATATTAATTGACCTTTACAACATAATAATAATGAGTTACTTGACAAGTCTTTTATGGAGGCTATCAATTATCATTTACAAGTTAAAAGTTGGCTTGGGATTATCGTGAATATCACAGTATCCTTGTACATGTCTCCTTGCTATTCCATTTATCAATTGGTATAACAGAATCATTCATTTCTTTTAAAATATTACTCTATAAGTGCATTCAGTAATGTAATTGTGTCAAATGCTGTTTTAGATAATTAACAAAATGAAATAATATAACGGATATCATTTAGCGTGAGTTTTCATTTTCAAATATCTGGATTTTATGTCCATTTTTATCACTAAAGTTATGAAAATTATACTTAACCCTTTTAAAGGGATCCAACATCTGCACATAGTTTACATATTGTATATAAGGCACATTTTAAGCATTATATATATAAAAATTATTTTAATCCTAGAATTACACAGTATGGTAACAATTATTGCCTGTATTTTATGCATAAGGAAACTGAAGAAAAGAAAATTTAAGTAGCTTGCATAAAATCAGGCAGCCAGTATAAGGAAGACAGTATTCTAATCCATATGTCTGTCTCCTTTCTCTAAAGTAGGTTTCTAACCATCTTCTACTCTAACTTTCCTACATTGTACAACTCTATTGTTTAAGGATTGACTAAGATAATGCATATAAGAGACTCATATGTCTCATTTTGAGAGCTATATAAGGTTATTTATTATTATACACTAATGTAATTTCACTAAACCTTATGAACCATCGACAGCCAAAAGAAAAACATACAGAAGCCAGGCATGGTGGTACACGCCTGTAATCTCAGTATTTGAGAGACTGAGACAGGAAGATGGCAGGTTTGTGGGCAACCTCAGCAGAAAATAAAAGGAAGGGAGGGAGGGAGGGAGGAAGGAGAAAAAATATATGAATACATGCATTCTTTGCCTTAGATTTTATTATAACATTATCAATAATCTATATTTTAAAGAGCAAATAGAGGAGCTGGGTGTGTTGGTACATGCTTGCAATCCTAGCATTCGGGAGGCTGAGACCGGAGGATCTGGGTTAGCGACCACCCTCAGCTACCTAGTGAGGCACTCGACAACTTAGTAAGACCCTGTTTCAAAATAAAGAATAAAACATAGGGCTGGGGGTATAGCTCAGAGGTAGAATGCCCCTGAGTTCAATCCCCAGTACTGCAAATAAATAAATAAATAAATAAATAAAAAAGAGCAATAGAGTAATATATATGTATATATATATATATATATATATATATATATATATATATATATATATATATATATTTGGCTCAATAGGTCACTTTATTCCTTCACTATTCATTAATATTTTCATGACAAGGTGAGTTCAATTATGAATCTTTGTGGAATTCAATCATTTAATTTGGCAACACTTATAAAAAAAAAGGTAGACTTAAAAGAACATGGATATTAAACACATTGCTAAACGTTATTCAGAGAGCTAGACATGATGGAGTATGCTTGTAATCCCAGTACTTGAGAGGCTGAGACAGGAGGATCATGTGTTTGTGGCCAACCTCAGCAACTTAGTGAGGCCTTCCACAACTTAGTGAGACCCTGTTTACAGATAAAAAATAAAATAGTAGCTCAGAGTTATCAAAGGTAGAATGCCCCTGGATTTGTTCCTCAGCACCAAACAAACAAAAAAGTATTAGCCTCAGTAATTTAAGAGTTCTGATTATTTATGCTATTACCCACTGCATGACCATCTATAATAGAATCCCAATCTGTCTTCTTCATTCTACTTCATTATTCTCAGTCAACTTTGACTATAACTTGTCAAAGATGTCATATTATATTTTGATGGTTTTGTGAATAGAAAATTCAGGTTTAAAAAATGCAAAAAATCACCAAATCCACCTTGGCATTTGTGAAGTTCAGAAAACATTTATCCGTAAGTCTATTTTATAGAATTTCATCTTTTCAGTGGTAGTTCTTTATAAATACTGGCCAAAATTAACTACAGAATATTAATTCCCCCTGGCTCATGGTTCATTCAAAAAGCCCATGATGCTAAAACTCTGGGCTAGAAATCTATTTCTTTATTTTTTGATGGTTCCAGCCTGCTGCATTGCAAATAGATGATGGCACTGTTTTGGAGTTTCAATTCTCTGTTTATTGAAGATCAAGCTGTTTGGAATTGGAGAAAAGCTGAGATAAGTTCATCCACTTTATTTTATTCCCCATTTTAGATATTTGTCAAAGGTAGCTCATCTCACTAACAAAACCATTCTCATATCTATATATGCATTTGCAAATAAATGAATAAATAAATAAAGTTTTATAATTTTCTCAACAGGAGTTCCCTATGGCTTCTATTGAAAACTAATTAGCTGAATTTAGATTTTCAATTAATGCTAGAATAGACTACACAGGAAGTCACAAAACACTAAAAAATTACACAATGTTTGCATGAAAGTTATTATTTCTTTTTTATGTTTTTAAAGCTTTTCTGGGGTAGGCATGCTATAATATTGTTCTAAGAATTATGTTTATTTGAAAAAACAAACAAAACAATCTGCTTCATCCTGCAGTGTTTGTAGGAAGAAAAAAATCATGGTGTTACCTTCTTTTCTTCTACAGGGTTCTTATATTTATATGATATTAGTAATAATTTGTTAATGAAGTAAAAATAGGTATCAATTTTATTTTTATAGGAAAACACACAGCAAACACTATTGTAAAGCTTTTTGCCTGAAAGCTAGACTCCAAATCTTGATTTAAACTAAAGATTGGAGACAAATCTTTTATTTTCTAGTGTTCATCTAAATCCTGGGGCCTATAAACTCAGATGTCTCTAATGGAATTTACCTGAAACTAAACGATATTTCCTCTTACACATATAGCTACATGAACAGATTTCAAGCCTGACTTAAAATCCTATTTATAGGTGAAAGAGTGTAACTATAGGAGTCTTTGTGCCAGGAGAAGAGGGGAGACGTGTTCAGGTATGTCTCTCATGGGGAAGAGGGGTTTAAGAGAATTAGTTTTTCATAAGCTGAGGTTGGAGGAAGTGATCAAAAGACAAATTTGCAAATGATTATTGAGAGGACTTATACTATCCTTTTCAAGATTTACCATAACCCCACAGTACATAGTACAGTATTGGCTTAAGTGTAAAAAAAAAAAAAATAGATCAATGAAAGGATCAAAGTAGTAGATCTGTAGGATGAACAAGTCTAGAGTGCAAATGAAAAACATGAGAACTATAATTGTTGTACTTAGTATTATTGTTAAATATGTAAATTTTAGCTATTCTTGTTACAAAAAAGTAAGTGGATTGATATTTCAATTTGCTTCACTAACGCTCTCATTCTACTGTCTATATCTATCCCAGAACATTATGTTGCAAACCTCAAAAATACACAATAAAATGTATTAATAAAAATTTTAAAACGTGCAGCCACATATCATACAACAACTGTCCTTGGTTAAAATGATTAACTGGAAATAGGAAAGCTTTTTGAAAAAATGGTGGAGAAAAGTTGGATGCTTATAAAACCTAAAAATAACCAGACTTCATATGGTACACAAAATAACATTTTAGAGATATTATACCTAAATGTAAAGGTTAAAAAAATAATCCTGAAGAAGGAAGGGAGTATCCTCATGATCTTGTAGTAGAAAAACATTTTCATGACATATGCATGAGTTGTATGTTGTACAATGAATAAATTTTAGCCAGAATATATAAGCAGCTTTCACACTTCAATGATAAAAAACAATTGAATTACAAAGACAACAGGAAATGGATACCACAAAATGAGAAATTAAGAATTAATCTAAATCATATAAAAAGATGTTCAATACAATTAGTATTCACAGAAATGAAAACTCAACTACATTTAATTCATCCTTCTTACCCACAAAGTGGAAAAATTTAAAATCCTGACACTGACAGCTGTGTTTGTCAACTTTCCATCTTTGTGATGAAATACCTGAGAAAAACAAGTTAAAAGGAGGAAAGGTTTATTTGGTTGACAGTTTTAGAGATTTAAGTCCATGGTTACCATGGCCTGGTGGCCTTCAAGTCTATACTGAAGCAGTCCATTATAATGAAGCTTACAGCAGAGGAAGCTGCTCACCTCATGACAGTCAGGAAGCAAAGTAAGAGAGAAGAAGGCTAGGGATAAGATATCTTTCAAAGGCATTTCCCTAATCACCTACTTCCTCCTACTAGGCCAAATTTCTTAAAGTTTCCTTTAATCATCTACCATAGTCTATTAGCCGGACACTAAGCCTTCAGCATATTAGTTTTGGGGGGACATTTAAGTGCCATAACACCAGGTGTTTGGAACAACTAGAATTCTCATACATTGCTGATAATTGACAAATAGTATAAGCACTTGAAAAATCATTCTGATCATCATATAGTTAAACATATATTTCCTTATCCATGTATTTATAAAAGATTATCATTTATAATACCTTCAAACTATAAATAAATGTGTATCAAGGAAAACAGTGTGTTAAATCCATACAATGGAATTATAGTTCAGACTACTATAACAAAGATCATAGACTGAGTGGCCTAATTGTAGAGCTTTATTTTTGACAGTTCTGTAGTTTGTGAAGTCCAAGATCCACATGCTACCAGTGGTAGAGTTCTGGTGAGAGCCCTGTTCCTGACTTAAGATGGTTGTCTTTCACTATATTTTGATACAGCAGAAAGAGGAATTGTCCCCCTATACTCTCCTTATTAAATGTACAGATGCCATAGTGGAAGCCCACCTCCATGATCTCATCAAAATCTAACTGCCTTCCAGAGGTCCCATCTCTTAATAACATCACAATGTGGGTTACAGCTTTACTAACTGAATTTGGGAGTACACACTCATTCCTTCCATAACATTCACCAGTAATATAAATTATACTACTAGAAAATAAAATAACATGGGTTAATCTCAAAAATATAGTGAATAAAAGAAAATACATATAAAAAGTGTATATCTTATGAGCCAATTTATATGAGGTTCTAGGAGAGGTAAATTAATCTATAGCAAAGGAAGTAGAATGGTTGTTGTCTGGTTGGGGGGTTCTGAGAAGGGAAGGAGAACAAAGGATTTTTAAGGGCGATGAAAATGCTCTACATATTGCTAAGAGTCTTGGCTATGAGTCTATTTTTCAAAACTCAACAAACTTTCATCTTTGATCTGTGTAGTTCATTGTACACAATTGTATTTAGCAATTAAAATATATTAATAACAGTGCAGAAATTCCATGGACAATAAAAATGTTCAGGTAAAAAATAAAAGCATGATCATTTCTTATACAATCCATCACCAAGTTTTATCTTTAAAATATGAGATCTAGTCACTTCCTACCACTTTGGCTATCATACCTCTAACAATATGCTATAATTCTTAGACTACAATATTAATTTCTAGACTTACCTATTTCAATTCTTTCTCCCTCATAAACAATTGGTCCTTCAAGAAGCATCAAAGATAAACGAAGAAATATGCTAGTTAAAGTAGTAAAGACAGACATGTCAGTAATCATCATTTCAATAAGGAAGAGGGTCCAATATAAATTGAACTAATATTTGAGTTGCACATAGGTGACTGGGCTTTTCAAAGGGAAATGAAGGTATAAGAAAGGGAAACAATGGAGGCCTAAGCAGGGTTAGATAAATGGAAATTTTGAAAATGTGGAAAGAGTATTTGTTCTAGTTACCTTTTTTTGCACTGTGACCAAAATATCCAACAAGAACAACTAAGAGGAAGATGGGTTTATTTGCTCATGGTTTCAGAATTTTAGTCCACTGTCAGCTGGATCCAAAGCAGGAATATCATGATGGCAGGGTGTGGTGAAAGAAAGGTGCTAACAGCTACTAACTCATGGTAGCCAGGAAGGAGAAAGAGAGAGAGAGGAGGGAGGAGAGAGAGAGGGGAGAGAGAGAGGGGAGAGAGAGAGAGAGAGGAGAGGAGAGGAGAGGAGAGGAGAGGAGAGAAGAGAGAAGAGAGAGAAAAGGAGAGAAGAGAAAACACAAGGGACAGATACAATTTCCAAGATCACATCCCCAGTGACCTACCTCTTCTAGTCATACCCTATCTGCTTATGTTACCACCCAGTCAGTCCATCCAAATTATTAATCCACCCATGGATTTATTCACTAGTAAGATTAAAGCTGTATTTCAATTATTTCACTATGAAAATTTTTGCATTGCTAATATATGAACTTTTCCGCAGGATAATCTATATTCAAATCATAACAGGGTTGGTTAATGTAATTAGGCCATCTGGATTTACTAATTGGCTTTTATTGAAGCTAGTTTACTACTGTGCCACAGGCTCTAGGAGACAGGGGCCCTGTATTCAGGTATGAGTTGAAACAAGCATTAAATTATTTTGGTAGCCTTGAGCTTTTTCAGGAAGATATTTAAAGGGCTAGAATTGTTATCCTAAGAATATATCTTGAATTGGTAGAAATCATGCTAGTATTTGCTCAAGTCTCTCCCTCTCTCTGTCTCTCTCTCTGTCTCTCTCTCTGTCTCTCTCTCTGTCTCTCTGTCTCTCTCTCTGTCTCTCTCTGTCTCTCTCTCTGTGTGTGTGTGTGTGTGTTTCTTTCTCCCTCAATCTGTGTGTGTGTGTGTGTGTGTGTGTGTGTGTGTGTGTTTGAAATCATTTGTGTTGACAATTTATGGTTTCTAAAGGCCAGTTTGAGGCTTTGCCAAGAGAACTCAGAGAAGTCTGACTAGAATTTGGTTGAGGAGACAGTCTTTGTAACTAGTCAAAGAATAAAAAATTAAGTAAAACAGTTTATATCATACTTTTGAACAAATTCACCAGTGACTTGCCATAACACTCAGAAGAATCAAAGTCTACAACGATTTAAAAGACCTTACGCAGGCTGTTCACCCAAAGTTGTCTCCGACACTCTCCCCTTGCTTACTCTGCTTCAGCAATCCCAATTGAATATTCATTGGATATTTCGGGTTTATTATCTATGGCTGTGTTACTTTCTGCTCCCTCTTCCTGCAGCCTTCTACTACATGCCTTCATATGACCTGCTTATCCATATTCCTTAGGACTGACAATGTCTAATGTATTATTCCTATTTTTTATGTAATGCATGTTTTCCCCATATGGTGTATATTCCTAAGGACAAGAATGTCTTCTTCAAAACTCAATTCTCTGTGTCTAAGAGCTGACTAATACTTAGTAAGCACTCAGTAAGAATGTGTTCAAAGAAAAAAAAAATTCATTTTACATGTATTTTTATACTTTTATAAAATATTAGTATTGCTACAAAAATTTGACTTCACCTCTAATTTTAGGATAGAATCTCACCAACCACCCAGAAAATGGACCTATTATTTGTGATATTGGCTTAAAGCTATGCCCAAGGTTATCTTGTCCAGTTGGAGACATTACAGATTGCAGATGAAACATATCTGATCAAATTTAATAATAAGCCAAGGCATATTTTTTGACTAGCAACACATTCATCATGAAAACAACCAGAGCTCCAAACACAAAAGGCTGGTGATGGAGAACATTTAACTTACTCCATTCAGCAGTGTAATCAATGGAATTTAAGTGATTTTCTTTTGAGTCAAGTTTATACCAATGCCTTCTCAGGATTTTTTTCTTCTTATCTGACATTTCCTTGTTTAGTAAAGTGATAGAGCTCTTTTGCTTGCAGAATGTCTATCTTAGACTTTTCATCAACTTGAAAGTAGTTATCTGAAAAAAAATGAATTGCCATTTGATGATGTTGGTCATAATGACTTTCATGCATTACATTTCTGTAGGATTAACGATTAGATAGTTATCCCTGGGGCATGGGAATCCTCTGATTAATCATTAATCTCTAGGAAATGACCTGTACCTTGATCATTACCTTAAATTAAAACTTAGGAGAAAAACACAAGGCAAACCAACTGATAATGAATCTCTCAAATTCAAGTATTAGATTATGTTCTAATAAGAATTCTAGTCTTTTAAAATTTTATAATAAATGTCTGAGAAGATAAACAAAATTTTTTATAGCTCTAGGCCAAAGATTGAGAAATTTGATACACTTAAGTATCTAAACAGTTATATGACATGTATTAAAATATTTGTAAAATTTGTATTATATATACATTTTCACATTTATTTAATTTCACACTTTAATAAAGGGATATCTTTAATATGAAATATGTTTGAATAGTGATAGTTAAACATAAAATGGGAAAATGACAGCAGAATGAAGATATAAGTAATGGTCATCTTTCTGTTAGTTCTCAGGGCTACAAGCAATAGTTCCTAGGAACTTAAGGTGATTTACCTATATAATAAATAGTAGAAAGTTTACACACAAAAAGTGCACATGTAGTCCTCATGTGCAGGCCATGGATGGTTAGTGAGTCAAACAAATTTTAATAAATTCAAATTAATTATACTTCTTACACTTAACACACTTTCTTGAGAAAAGTATAATGGCGATGAATTGATTTTATGCTAGAAAGGCAAACTGTACTTAGGAAACCCAAACAGCAGAATAAAAGTAATTTATGGAGTTAAGTATGTGTTGCTGTATCTTCACAAAATTAAGAAAATATATAAAATTGGCAATAAGCATTGTGTGGATTTATATGTGTTTTAATAAATATAACTTTCCCCAAGTACTTTGAAGATTTTATAAACTTTGGACAACTTATAAGTAAGAAACAAATGATTCTTTTGACAGAGTTTTCCAGAGTTGGAAAGGAAGGTATAAACACATGTCAAAAAGGAATCATTTTACCCAAGAAAAGAGGGAAGAAATATGAACCAACCATAAAACAGAAGAGTTACAGGTATAAAATTAACTAAGTAGGATAAAGATGACAAAAAGAGAGAGGAAGTTTTCTAGGCCCTTAGGATAAACAATGAACTACTGATTTAGAAAGCAGTGGGAAATTATATTAATATAACCATGAGATAGAACATAGATCACTGTCTGGATTTCCAATAATCTTAAAAGTCTCAGTAAACTTTAAAGAATTCCCCATCATTTCCGTGTTCCTTGAATCCCTGCTTTCTGTCTTGGTTCCTTTTCATCTTCCGAACCTCTTAAAGTGTCTCAGAATGAGGTCTTCCGACCTTATCTCTATTTAATTAAATTGCTTGATAGTACCCTAAAACTCAGATGCATGTAACCAAATCTTATTGTTATCTGAACATCTTATAGACATTTAAATATTATGCATAAAATGAACTATTAACTTTTTTTCTAAATGTAAGCTTTATTCAACATGTACTTGTTATGGGCAACTGCATTATTGTATTTGCACCTAGAATAATCTTTAGCTTCTTTCTATTTGTAACATCAAATGTCTGACCAGGTAAATTAACATCTCAGGGTCTTTGCATATAATGTTTTCATATTTGGAAAATTCTCTCATGTCTTCAAATTGTCCATCCTTTCATCTTCTTCAAGGGTTTCACCAAATCCATCAGTCCATCGGTGAAAGCTTATTTAATTTGTGAGTTCCTACATTCAGGTCTCCCCTGAAATCTCTACCTCCATTTATTTTATGTACTTATTTTCCCGAAATGGTCATATACAATATATCTTTTTTGTATTTTGTTTTAAGGTAATCTGGGTGATCATGTTATTTGATGGCTCAGACACAGGGTTTCTTTAGTAGCTTGACTATTAAGTGGGAATTAAATAAATATTTTTTGGATACTCAGCCAGAGATAACTGTGTCAAATGCTACCAGACCAAAACTCAAAAAGAATAGGCAAAAAAAAACACTGTGTCATAATTTATTTATTTGCCTATCAAGAATAACATAACTACATTGCTCACAGAGCCTTCAGTTTTTTAACATTAGGTAGAGAATAACTATGCAATTTACAAAACTATATGCCAACTATAATCAATTGGCCATTTCAAATTGCTTGCTAATACTTCCTCTTTCACTTAGAGAATTTCTCTTGTTATGCAGATTTTTTAAAATTTTCAATCAATTTGTCAAAAGGGGGAAATATGTGCAGGTGACCAACCTAATATTTAATCATAGAAATTCAAATAAGGTAACAAATGAATGTCATTTTTCTTCTTATTGTTCTACAACAAACTAAAAGCAGACACAGATAGCTGGTGAAAATGCATATTGGTAAAGTTATTTGGGAAAGCAAATCAACACTATTTTGTGATGTGAGAGTACACCAAAAAGAAGAATTTGGCTGTGGGTACCAGCACATATTTACAAGTCATTGCATTGTTTATTTCCTTTTTTGTTTGTTTGTTTGTTTAGGATTTTAATTAGTGCATTTCAATTATACATCATGATGAGGTTCAATGTGATACAAACATACATGGACACAGCTCTTGTATATTTCCTTCCTCCTCCCTCACTGTACATGTTAGGAAAATGTTGAAATAATATAAAAAGAGACCTGTTGAATAGTGGAAGAGGATTTGTGGAGGGTGTTGGGGAGGAGAAAAAGGAGAACTGAGGAAATAAAAAGTTTAAATAATGCTATGTCCATGTGTGAAAGTATTACTATCAATTTCACATACATTGCATTATTTCTAATATCAAATAGCAAAATTTAAGTGGAAGCTCTTCTAATTTATTGATATACTTCATTTACAATTATTTTCCTTCCTACTGTTGCCACTTTTCCTTGAGGGTGGGATATTTTATACACTATTGATTTCAGACTGTGTCAGGTGATCTTACTTGACTGATGGAAAGTGAACAGAAAGGACATGTTTTGATAAATCTTTTCATTTAAAACATCTGGAGAGAATTGTTTTTCTTTCTAAGCCCTGCGCTTTTTAATACACAGGTTTTTGAAATGTTATGATTTGTCCAATCATCTAATGAATTGCATAATATAATGTATATATAAAATTTGAGTAAACTTTTCTGAACTAGGTTAGACATCCTATTATGTAAGCCTTCTGAGGAAAAAGCACACAGAAGAAATCAAAGGCAAGGAAATAAATAGTTTATTATGATGTATTGTCTTGGCCCAACAGCTAGGAAGCTAGGGAAGATCACATAGAGATGGCATCTCTTTCAAGATCCTGGGTTCTGAATTTGGAAGATGGAAACCCAGGATAGCCGACAGTATAATTCAGTCAGAGTCCAAAGGCCTGAAGACTTTTTAGTCCCTATCTGAGTCCAAAGCCAGAAGACAGTTGTCCTAGTTCCAAGGTCATCAAGCAGATAGAGAAAATTCTCTTACTCTGCCCTTTGGTTTTATTCATGCCTTCAGTTGATTTGAATACCCCTCACCCGGTACACACACATATTGGAGAGAGCAATCTGCTATGCTAAGTCTATAGATTGAAATGTTTATGTTATTCAGAAATATCCTTATCCTCAACACACACACACACACACACACACACACACACACACACACACACACATTTGAGTAGATTTTTTACCAGCTGTTTTGGCATCCTGTAGTCCAGTCTATTCGACATATAAAATTATAACTATCATTACAGACAACTTTAAGCATATAAATTTTCAAGAATAAATATTATTTTAAAACTATCTGGATATTCTGAGTGTTTGGATTTATTACTACTTTTTTTAAAGAAGTTTTTTTAAAATTTCTCTTTAACATAATTGCTTGACATAGCTTTTATTGTTCTTAAAGATTATATTGTATACAACAAAACCAGCAACAACAACAATGACAACAACAACAACAAAACTGAAGGGAATGTACTGTAACCTGGGATTAGAAACATTTAGCCTTGCTAGTTTTATAATGACCTAAAGAATTATGACTGACCTATAGGGAAGAATGCAAAAATGGAGAAATTGGTCATTATGATTTGGTTGTAAGATATATTTGGGAAACTCCCTAAACTGCTTCTGAATTTTTACTTCTTTATTTATTAGTATAGCTCCTCCAAGAGTCTGTGTCTCTTGGTTTGGTTGTCACACCTCTTCTTACTTTCGCTTTGTCCTGGTTTCTTTGGCACACTTATTCCCTGCATTTGGGGCAGGATGTGCATTTGTTTCTCAGCACTGCCACCATGGTATCATCCATGTAACTTTGTGCAGAAACATCTCTTGAGTGGGTGCCTCAATAGAGAGTAATAGACAATACTTGCGCTTTATTTTTCTATCAGAGTAGATCTAGCTGTAGTAAAAGCTCTTCAGTCATAAATAGGTGAACCCATTCTGATGTTTTAGAGGTAGAACAAAAAGATCCCTCATTAAACAATACAAAATCATTTCCATTATATTCTTCATATCAACTCTATATTTTAAAGAAGTATGCCTGCCACTATAAAATTTTCAATCACTTTAAGGTCCTCCCAAAATTCCACAAAAAGAAAATTAGTTACTTGATTAATAAAAGGCAATGCTTCATGCTAATGACAATAGTAATACAATACAATGACTTTAGTTTACAATTTTATCTTAAAAACATTTGGGTGAAGTGATTTCATTTTTTAATTCAGCTAAATGTCTTAGTGTCTGAAAAAAACAAATAAAGACCCAGTAATGAAAAGAAATAAAAAATTAAATTTAACTCTGAAAAATAAGTACCTTATTCAATGAGAACCCATAGAATGGTGACTTTACTTTAATGTACTCTGCACACCATATTAATAGAAACCAATACATGCAGCAATAAAATGGCCAGTTTATGTTAAAGCATAAAATAAATTTCACTGAGCAGAAGCACTTGATTTGTTATCTTAAAATTTTGTATAATATTGGGTGTATTATATCTCTAAAATAGATTTTTAAAATCATAGGCACCTTGAATTTAAAATGATCATGTATAAACTCTTGCATAAGCCTCTTAAAAATAAAGTTGCTGTATACAGCATTTTATTTATAAAGCAATAATTTCTATAATGATGGAATAGTCAGACTTTCACTACTGTGAATGTTTCAGACCACTAAGGATGGTACAGAACTCAAGTTTATATAGATAAAATTGATTTGGGCAAGAATAAAGCCACAAAGTCAAAACAAGTAAATATATGCAAAATTGTAATTCAGAATGTATATTTCTTGTAGTAATACTGAAAGCCTGGCAATGCTTAGGAATTTAAGATTTAAGAGAAACAGTTTCCTTGTTCATAACCACTATTGCAGATCTCTTGTCCCATATCAGCCAGACATACAAGCAGAATTTTTTATTGCAAATATTTACTTAAAGAATAGAAACGAAGGTCTATTTTGAGTGAAATATAAAAAGACATCATGTGTTTATAATTACGTAATTGTCATAACCACATTAGTTGTATACAGTGATGAAAATTATAATTTAAAATAATTTTCAAGTGATCTCTTTTTCAAATGCTTAATGTAAATAAAGACTTCTAGCTGGGCGTGGTGGTGCACGCTTATAATCCCAACATTTGGGAGGCTGAGACAGGAGGATCCGGGTTCGCGGCTAGCCTCAACTACTTAGTGTGGTGCTCTGCAACTTAGTGAGATCCTGTTTCAAAACAAAGAATTAAAAATAAGGCTGGGGGTGTAGCTCAGAGGTAGAATGCCCCTGAGTTCAATCCCCAGTACCACACACACACACACAAAAAAAGACTTCTAAGACTAGTAGTAGAGACATAAATAAATGACAAATACATTATTAAGAAATAAGTTAATTTCCTAAAGTTAAACTATCATACCATTTTCAAGTACATCATATTGGTTAATGTTATAAAAGAGATTCAGAATATATTTGAATACAATATTTCTGATAAGCCAAACAGAATCTACATAGCATTAAAATGAGTTTCTGGAACACTGTAAATTGTATTTTTATATACAGCAAACAATAGTTTTTTTTTTTTTATTTGAGAGAAAGAGGGTGATTCTCTAAAGACAGTCATTGAAATTGCCTTTAATTATTGAGCTGGAACAGTTCAGAAAAAAACATGCTTATTTCCCCCCTGTATTGTACAAATACTTGTTATTTCTTTTTTAAACAGAGGCAAACACCTTAGGTGTCAAGTTGATCATAATAGATTTCAACATAATTATATAAATCAATCAATGTGTGGTCTAGTGAATACTATAAATGAATATATACCAGCTAATTTATGAAAAATGCATATACTTTTGGCTAGTTCCCTAAATACAGCATTTAGAATCCCTATAATTCTTGAATGCCTCAGATTGTGCTTTTCTATTTTTAATTTTTATCTTACATGGCTTCTGCCCCTACTCTTTCTCAATTTATATATGATACTCATTCTAATTCATCCTCAACTTCCTGGGGCAGATTTGTTGCTTCCTTACATAGTTCTCCTATAGGTATTTGATCATATTGCTGTAGCATTCATCATGTTATAATGTTTTATTTTGTTTAAAGTATTTTTCTCTTATATTTAGATATCTTAAAAGCAGGAACCCTGTTGACTTCATCTTTGTAGTCATAATGAGTACATCGCTTTACATAATAGTAAAGAGAAAATAGAGTAATTTACTAGATAGTTATTGTTTTAAGTATCTTATTTGTTAAATTTAAATACAGAAAAGGAGAAGGACCTCAATGAAGATCATTAACATAGCAAGGGGAAAGAATTCTGGACAAGTTTTGTAATGCCTGGAAAAAATTAGGGATATGTTTTTTGAGAAAAAAATGTACAATTATAAATAAAAAAGAATAAATGAAGATAAGTTGTTTTTATTCCAGATGGTCAGCACTAATTATTCATAGAAGAGACCACAGATCATACTGGTATATTCTATAAGCCCATTTAAAGGTGCTTCCAACTCATTCAACCTTTAGCTGATTGCTAAAAATGTTCCCGACCACTCCAAAGACAATTTACACCACAGAAAATATGAAGGAGGGATGACAAGAGTTGAAGGAGACAGCATTACCGAGTAATTGAAGTTGAGATCCTTTTATAACATTCACAAATTCTTCTTGTTATGTGATTCATTTCTTGACTGCTCCCAGGTTTCCTCTTGGGCCAGGGAAGGTGAGAAGAGCTAGCATGCCCCTTCCTTAACTTCATAATGCCACCCCTCTTCCAGAAAAGACTTAAGAGACCAGTATTCTCAAGTTCCATTACTTACCAGTGTTGTTTCTTTCAACATTCAGTTTCTTTTTCTATAGAAAGAAAAACCTTGTGGCCCTTTCTGGTTTTAGAATTCTCTATCACATTATAAATGTTACAGTACTTTACTATATTTTCAAGTAAGCTGATTTCTACACCCCAGATGACAAAATCAAGGTAGGCAGAAATTAAGAAACATGCCAAGTGAGTGAATAGTAGAACTCAAATTCAAATATACTCCTAGGGCATTTAGTACAAAATATGCTGCTTTCCATTTTTCAAACTGTAAACAATAAAAAGTTGCAAGAATCTGAACCAATGCAATCAACTTCTGCAATCTTTGTAGGTAACTTAAATATGCAAAGAAGTATAATCATTCTTTGTCATTCAAATAATGTAAATTAAGACTTAAAAATCAAATGCAATTCTGTATAGCCATTTAAAAACTAATGCTTATAAATAAAGCTTATAAAATAATGTTTGTCTATAAAGCTTCATGTGTGTTACTGGGGATTGAACTGAGGTGATATTCTACCTCCCAGCTATACACTCAACCCTTTTTTTAAAAAATTTTCCTTCTCAAACAGGGTCTCACTAGTTGCTGATAGTATACCTGCATTGTACATTGCTGAGGCTGTCCTTAAACCTGCAATCCCACTTTTTAGACTCCTAACTACTGGGATTACAGGCCTACACCACCAGGCCTGGCTTATAAAGCTTGGAACCACACTACTCTGTAACCTGCTTTTTCAGTGATAATAACATGTCAGCAATGTAATCTCCCGTTAAATTCAGATGTCAGTATGGCATGGTGGTGCGTGACTGTAATCTCAGTACTTGGGAGGCTAAGACAGGAGAATCAGGATTGAAAGTTTGAGGACAGCCTCAACAAGTAGTGAGACTCTCATCAACCTAGCAAGACTTGGTTTCAAAACAAAAATAAAAAAGGGCTGTGGGCTTAGCTTGGAGGTAAAATGCCCTCTGGTTCAATCCTCAGTACCACAAAAATAAATAAAATAAATGTAGATGTCCACTGCTGTTTTAAAAGGTTTACACAAATGCATCAGTATAATTTGATTTATTTCCTATTGTCATATAATCTATTTTTAATTTTTCAATATTGTAAATAATGAAAAATTAATGCTAATGTTCTCTAAATATGTATTTCTAAGTCATATTTTTTTTTCTTGGAGATTCAAATCTATATCTGCAACTGTATATCTTGCTTTTGTACCTAGTCATAAGAGGTCTGGAAACTTAACACACTCATTAGCAGTGAATGATATTATTTCTTCTCTATCCTTGTCTTCTTCCCTGAGTCCACCATTACCCTTTTCAAAAAACAGACTTCCAAGTTGTTATAAGTAGTTCTTCCTTATATACTGAGGATAAGTTCAAAGATCTCAGTGGATACCTGATGTTCCATATAGTACCAAAACATGTATATAGTCTGTTTCTTATGATAAAGTTTAATTTATAAATTAAGTACAATAAGTGATTAATAACATTAATAATAAAATTGAATGATTTTAACAATAAATTGTAATCAAATCACCAGTATCACTGCTCTTGAATTTAAGAAACAGTATTTATTAAAATAAGGATTATTTAAACAGAAGCCTTGTGCCACCAGGACAGTTGCTCTGATAAGCAACAGGGCTGCTCATTGACTAACCGGCAAGTAGTATAAGATGGCATGGGTATATATGCTGGGCAATGAGATGATTCACTTTCTGATTGGACTGGGAGGCATGAGATTCCATCGCACGCAGAACAGCACATGATTTAAAACTTACGGGTTTTTCATTTCTGGAATTTTTCACTTAATATTTTTTAGACCACAGTTGGCTACAAGTTACTGAAACCGTGGAAAGTGAAACTACAGATAAGGAGGGACTAGAGTATTGGCATTCCTCTCTCCATTAAACTACATATGCACTTAAAATACGTTATTGATTTTATTTCTCACAAAGTGCTCAAAACTATCACCTTCATTCCGTCCTCACAGCTTCCCCACTACATAAATCATTATCAGATTCTGGCTGGTTTCCAGGAATTCTTGTATTTCCAGGAAGTCCTCACCCTCCAATAAATCCAAATTATATTCCACACTTCAATAAACATATTTTTTGAAGCACAAATATGATCATGTCACATTCCACTTCAAAGCTTTCAAAGCTTTCCCATTGTTACCGGGTAATAAATATGCTTGATGTCACTTGCAAGTCTTTGCATGGCCTGGGCCCTGACCCCTCAGCCGCCCTCATCTCTTGAGACCACGCACAGTGGCAGCCCCAGTCTTGCCCACTGAGATTCTTCAATCACATTTTTTCCTCTCACTTCCACAGGTGTGGGGCCTTTGTAATTGCTAATATTTATTTTTCATTCTGACCAACTAATTATTGTTGGAGCCTCAACTAATATAGACATTTAAATTAATAAAATGGAAAGCAAAAAGACCTTGGACAATGAAATAGCAAATTTAATTATTTAAAATAATAAGCCGGGCGTGGTGGCGCACGCTTGTTATCCCAGCATTCGGGAGGCTGAGACCAGAGGATCCGGGTTCGCGGCCAGCCTCAGCTACCTAGTGAGGCACTTCGCAACTTAGTGAGACTCGGTTTCAAAATAAAGAATAAAAAATAGGGCTGGGGGTGTAGCTCGGAGGTAGAATGCCCCTGAGTTCAATCCCTAGTACCGCAAAAAAAAAAAAAAAAAAAAAAAAAAAAAAAAAAAAAAAAAAAAAAAAAAAAAAAAAAAAAAAAAAAAAAAAAAAAAAAAAAAAAAAAAAAAAAAAA
>PVLC010001493.1:76602-141309 GCA_004027655.1 Graphiurus murinus | reverse complement strand
AGAGGGAGAGGAAGAAGAAGAAGAAGAAGAAGAAGAAGAAGAAGAAGAAGAAGAAGAAGAAGAAGGAGAAGAAGAAGAAGAAAAACAGAAAAGATCCCTCTCAAAATGGATCCTTCCAAAAAATGCTATGTCAAACTGACCACATGAAACTTGCCTTACTCACAACTCCATTTGTTACTCTGGGGCTTGGAAAGGTCTGGAAGTGTACACAAACAAGGAAGAGTACACAGAAAAGCCTACCCATTACACACTGTTAGTACTTGTAGTGCTCAGACTGGCTTTCACCTCACCACTTAGAGAGACACTGGGAAGAAATGGTATAAGGGCACTTTCTCAGCATGCAATGTCCGACTCTCCTACCATCTGCTTCTGTGATACATTCTCTGCGGTTCTCTGGACTAGCTCTGTGATGGATCTCTGTGTTCTGTCTTTCTTGTGTATTAAAATGGAAAAGATAATTTTCTCGTAAGATTACTGTATGAGTGAGTGGAACCACTGCTCTTAATTTCCAGGGACAATGTCTTATTCAATCGTTGACGATGACGTGTGTGTGTGGAACTCCTTGCTTGGTACACCCGAGAGTTTCAATAAGAACCTGTTAAGTGACTAATGCAATTCAATCAGTTAACACAGAACCAGATATTGGGAGATAAGTACTAATACCAAACTCTTTCCTTTCTCTCTGCAGCCTCACCCCTTCTTGGCAATAAAAAGACAGGGAATGTCCAATTTTAAATGGCTTATTTGAATTTGTGACAGAAACTAAGTTTAGACTAAGGTTGGCAGATTCAACAAATAAACATACAGGATGCCTGGTTTGAGTCAAATTTTGGATAAATAAATAAGAAATAATTACTCATGGAGACATACAAATCCTAAAGTAAAATTTTCTGTCCACTTGAAATTTAACTTTCACTGAGCATCTCCATTTTTTTTTTTTTTTTTCTGACAATCCCAGTTTGGACTAGAAGCTTCTGACTCAGAGCCCAGGGCTCTTTCCAGATCATTAGACTCATCTGGAGAAGAAAAAACAGTGAGAAGTCAGAGCCAGGCAGGGCGAGGATTGCAGAGAGAGAGAGACCAGATGTGGATGTGTGTAAGTGTGGTCAAGCATCCTGTGCAGTGGGTCTTGTCAGGTTGTTTGTGGAAACTCTGTGGAAATAAGCCACACCCCCGCCAGGTGGAAAGAGATGTGTCTGGATGGGAAGCAACACTGTCACACTCCAAAGAATAGACAACCGATCGCTTGCTAATTCCTTGTCTAGTTGGCAGCTCGCCTGGGCTTCTTGCAGGTGTCATGGTGGGACTCGAAGCTCTCAAAGGAGCTCACATCGTCCATCATTTTGACTTTCCTTTTAGGCGAGGGCCTGTCGTATCAAAAGTGCAGGCTTGGATTCTCCATGCTCACATGTTATACATCAAAGGTTAGTCTGGGTTATTTATGGAGAGCATTGTAGTTTGCACATGGAGTGTACTGCAGACAAAGCTGCCAGGTCAAGATTTTTTTTTTCCCCTTTTGTTCTTCTCTGTTCAAATCAGTGCTTGCTTCCTGGGAAATACTCCATGGAAAATGTCGATGGTGCTAAGTGGCTTCACAGTTTGTCTCTGGAGTTTTCCTGATGAAGCTCAGCGGTGAACCACAGCAAAAGCATCTCTTTGTTTCTCTCCGGTGACATAATATTTCCATTAAATCCAAAATGGCATGGAGTAATGCCATGCTAGAAACCTTTCTCAAAATTTGCTATGAAATTAATGGGGTTAAAGGCACAGCACCAGGAATGACTTGGCCCCTGTGACACACCTGTGGGTGGAGCTGGCCGCCTGCCAGGGGAGTCTCTGTAAAACAGGGTTATACTTGAACCGTGTAGCTAGCTAACAAGTTAGTGCTAGAGCAATCGAAACCTCCCTCCTGCCAGGAAAGATCGGCAAAAAACTAGAGAAGGAGGGAGGGAGGGAGGGAGGGAGGGTGGGAGAGAGAGAGAGAGAGAGAGAGAAACGAGGTAAATGAAACTGTTTTGGCTTGAAGAAAGGCTGATTGTTTGTGCAAAAATCCCCACGGACCTGGAAGCAATTATTAAAGAAGTGATTACGGAGGATAAAGGAATGGAGATTTCAGATGAATATGCAAAAGACTGAAGTCATGTTTAATGCAAAGGAGTAAGCAAACAGCAGAAATAATTAAAAGCTGTTAAGGCATATGTCTGTTTGGCTGACGCATATGTTATTAAAGAAACAAGAGACTATATAGCCGGTTGCCTCTAAGAATCTGTCTTTTGCTACCAACCATTTCAGTGAGTAACAGTGTACAATAATATTTTACATCCACGGAGTGCCTTTCGTCAAACACATCAGAGTTTCCACACTCTGTCTTGCTCGTCAGCAGACAGACATGACATTCATTGTAGAAGTAATTCACCTCTGGCCTTTTCAAAAGTAGCTGGCTTTGGTTACCTGTTCCGGTCAACTGTTACCTATTGACAGATGGAAGCTGTGATATAGGAGCCCCTTCTGCCAGCTTGCTAGCCCAACACCTGACTTGCCACCCCCTTTTTTTTTATTTCTGGCTATGAGTGGAGGTAGCAGAAGAAACAGTCGCTGGCCTTTTTCTCTTCTTTTTCCTCCTCCCCCTTCTCCTACTCTCTTTTCCTCCTCCGCCTTCTCTCTCTCATTTGGCTAAAGTTGAGGAAAGTCATATGAAGGGTACCATAATAAGTTTCAACACCTTGGAATGTCAACCTATAAAGACCCAAATCAATTCAGAGTAGGTTGGATGGCAAATCAAAAAGGTCCAGGGTAACAGTGACTTCCATAAAATAGGGCTCGTTTCTTTATTATGAGGCTGAGTTAATCATTCCATGATTGACACGGGGTGTCCCTGACCCTCCTGTCTCACCACACTGCCACACCTACCATGTGGCTGAGCCCTGTTCAGGAGATGACAGGAGCCTCCATCCTCACCCACATTCCTCTGGGGCAGGAGGGAGGCAGAAAGGGTGTTCGCTCCATTTATGGAAGTTGCTGGAAACTGCACCCATACTCCTACTCATCCAAGGTGTGGGACCTCGTCACCTGGCTCTACCTGGATACAGGGAACCCAGTCAATGTGTTCTTTATTCAGAGTTGCCAGGGAGCTTCTCAAAAGCTGGAAGCGCTATTACTAAAAAAAGAAACACAAGCATTGAGAGTCACTAAGTGTATCTTCAACAGGGCCCTCAAGCCTTCCAAAACAAATCCAATAGAGATGTTGATTAGCTCAGGTATTAATATTTGATGATTCTTTACTATAAGACCATTCCCAGTATCAAGACATCTATTCATTTTCCCTATCAGAAGCAGAGAGATATTAATTTCTGTACCTTTAGATAATATAGTAAAATATATACTTAGAATCTTCGATTAATGGATTTGGTTACTAATTTATGCTTAAAAATCACTTATTATACAAGGCAACTTATTAATTAACATGCATTGTTGTCCGAGACATTTTCTATAAATCATGATCAGTAATCAGTTGTTCATAAATGTGCTTGACAGTGACCTACCTAGAGCTAGACCTTCTAATAGCATCTGTGGAGGTTAATTTTGAATTGTCGATGGAAGATCCATTGTCCATTGTTATTGAATCATCATCTCACTCAACTGCCATGACTGAGGTGGTGATGCTATCTAATTTGGTTTTATATAGTTAAGGTAATGAGCTGACACATGAACTTCTTGATCTTGTCAAGTGCAAATTTGTTCAAGCAGCCATGCACCGTGATTACTCTGAAACAAGGACAGCAAAGCCGAGTGTGCTAGTGTCTGCTCCGATGTGCTACGTAAAAAATGGACCTTTGAGGCTGGACACAATGACATAATGACATATATGTCTATAATGTCAGTACTTGGGAGACTGAGACAATAGGATCAGAGGTTCCAAGCCAGACTCAGCAACTTAGGGAGACCCTCAGCAACTTAGCAAGACCTTGTTTCAAAATAAAATATAAAAAGGGCTGGGTGTATAGCTTAGAAGTAGAATAACCCAAGCCAGGCGTGATGGCACATGCTTGTAATCCCAGCATTTAGGAGGCTAAGACTCAAGGATCCGGGTTCATGGCCAGCCTCAACTACCTAGTGAGTCACTCCCCAACTTAGTGAGACCTTGTTTCAAAATAAAGAATAAAATATAGGGCTGGGGGTATAGCTCGGAGGTAGAATGCCCCTGAGTTCAATCCCCAGTACCGCAAGAAAAAAAAAAAATAGAATAACCCTGTTGTTCAATCCCCATTATCATAAAAAAATAAATAAAAATACAAAGAATGGCACATCAAGACTGCTGTATATAACACAGCACTCCGCCTTTGGGTGGGGTACCGGAAAGTGAGGCACCTCGTAATAGTAGTTGCCTTGATTCAATCATCTTTGAAATATTTGAATCCATGGGAGCTTTAGCATTCAGAAATTAAAATCGCTACTTTTCCATTAGATTTAAGTGTTAAATGGTATATATTTTATCATATCTGATCAACTTTTATCATGAAAACCAAGCATACTCATTGGCAACATCCATTAGAGAGTGCAAAGCTATGATACTCCATTCTGGCTACGTATTCTCATCTGTTGAGCAAATTTGTTTCCAAAGTGCAGACTCTTGGGCTCTACCTAAAACCTATCAAATGAGAATGTCTGGGAGACCCTGGAATCCTAATTTCTGGGAGACCCTGGAATCCTAATTTTTCCCAGAGCTTTAAAGGAGACTTTGAGGCAGCCAATCTGACATTATGCCTTGGACCAAGATTTGAGACACTTTAGCTAAAACTTTCAAGAACATCCCCTTCATGTTTGGAGGGTGGGGTCAAGTTTTGAGAGGCAAGGTTCTTTGGCCAAAGTGGAGGAAAGAACACTTAAATAAATACAATGGGATTTTATTTTAATTTTTTTTATCTTGTTTTATTTTTCAATACTCTTATGAGGGCATTGCACTTCCACATCTCAGTGAGGTCCGATGTGATACAAGCATGCCTGAACACAACTCTTGGTGTGTTTCCCTCCACATCTCACCTCAATCCCAACTCCTCCCTCCCCATACCTGTCGGTGAAATTGAAAGTAATACCTTCATCTATTGGCATAGTATTATTTAAACCGTTTCCTTCCTCAATTCTCCTTTTTCCTTTTCCTAAATCCCTCCCCCAACCCCTTTTTTTATTCTACTGGTGCCTCTCCAGATGGAAGTCCCCTGTGTCTCCTATTTTGTCTTCTACATGGGAGAGAAAACATATGACCTTTACTTTCTGAGGCCAGCTGATCTCACTTAGCATATTTTCTAGTTCCATTTTTTTTTTAAAGAACTGTGACTAGGTGTTACTTGGCTATCTGTATTTTTATTTTATGACTTCTTTGTAACTGGCATATTCAAACTGAAGAGCTTCATGATATCTCTTAGAGCTTCTCCTTTTTTTACTCGTGCCCACTTCAATAAGTAAGCTCTTAGCTCTAGTACATTGCACTGTCTCCCTGCACTTTTATAAATGCACAATTGAACCTGTGAATCATGATTTAAGGCTGAAATTTGGCAGAGGGCTCAACAGCTCATTTATATAGTGTGCAGGTTATCAGCGGATCACTTACTTCATATATCAAAATCTCCCAAGATCCTCCCACCCACGCCCACCCCGTGCCTTACTTATTTTAATCATATATCACAGCTCAAACATGAGAACATTACGTTAAATGAATGGGGAATTTATGTTGGATGAGCTTATTTTATTTCCCAAATTAGAATTTACTTTAGTACTTAGAGTACTGTCTAGAAAAGTGTGGATCAAAATTTTTACTGTCAGCAGGTTACAGAATTTGCCATTTCATCTTCATCCAGCGATAAAGTGTCCCTGAATGTGACTTGCATTCGAGTGACTCATGACAGGCCTGAAAGTAGCATGGAGTAACGAGTCCTGGGAGACATCTGGTCAACCACATCTCTGAATTGTGTAGAGAAAGACTTCTTAATATGAAAGCATAGCTTTTCTAAGACCTGTTTCTGTTTATAAGACAGAGGTGGGCATGGGTCTATATTTTCAAACCATGTCTCTCTATCCCTAAAACTGCTACCTTGAGGTACAAGAAGCCATCTCCCACATTTCCAAACATCTCCTATCTCACTGAAGATTGGCTTGTCACCTCAAAAAGCCCCATTTCTGACTCAGCTCAATCATGTCCCATCTCCTTAAGTGCCACCAAGCTGCTGAACATTGATGCACAAAATCACTGAAGGACTTTTTTTTTTTTTGCGGTACTGGGGATTGAACTCAGGGGCATTCTACCTCCAAGCTATATCCCCAGCCCTATTTTTTATTCTTTATGTTGAAACAGGGTCTCACTAAGTTGCGGAGGGGCTCACTAGGTAGCTGAGACTGGGTCCAAACCCGGATCCTCTGGTCTCAGCTTCCCAAATGCTGGGATTACAAGCGTGCGCCATCACACCTGGCTCATCAAAGGATTTTTTTCATGTGAAATTACATCCACAAATCTCAAATGGGATGTGTCCAACACAGCAGCCCAATGTGGCTTTCCTATTGTCTTTATAGTCTATAAAACTTTACAAATAAAATGACCCTCTTTGATTCTCCCTCCCCTCCAGCCAACCCCTTCTCCCTACTTGTGATATTCTGACATATATGTAATATATATAACAGTTATATTACATATGTAATATATTAACACATATTATATAGATTATACATACTGCATACATAGATATAATTTTCATCCACATTTCCTGACTCATAACTCGCACTCCAAGGCATGCCATAGTAACTTAAATTTCCCTTTCCCAAACTAGGCTACACAAACTCTGATCTTCCCACACCTTTATGTCTTGGAGCTATCCACGTGGACATTCTTTGACTTACCCATGTTAGGAGTAGGTCATAAGACCCTTCTTATTCCAGAGGAGTCCTGCCCCATACCCTGGGGACTGAGAAGCTGACAATTTTCTGAATAGACAGGCCTTTCTGAGTTTCCCTACCCAGCCAGTCTGGTAGTCTTAGATATGCAGTGAAATCTTCCTATGTACCCCAAAGGACAGATTTTGGAGAGGTTTTGGATAGCTCACCAAGTGGAGGTTGCTAGAGAGGGGGGCACTCTGGGGGGGGGGTGATGGAAACTCCTTTCCCTGCATACCTTGCCCTAAATATCTCTTCATCTTCATCCTTTATCATAAACTATTAAGTGCAAGTACATGAGTGTTTTCCTGAATGAATTAATCCAACTCAGGAAGCAGGTGTGGGGACCAGACGCAGAGTGTGCAGTCCCAGTCCAGGTAAAGCAACGTGCAGCTTGTCACTGGCATCTCACGCATGTGTGGAGAAGCGTCTAACGTGGGAGGGCGGCGCAGCCCGTAGAATTTCAGGATGTAGTATCGGAGCTGAGTTGGATTGGAGCATACCCATTGGTATCTGCTGCAGAATTGACTGCCTGCTTGCAAGCAGGGAGAAAGACCCCTACTTCCGAGATCACAGGCGTGTTGTGCGAGCAGAAGAAAGACATGGGCAGTTTTTCTAAACAACTCTATCACTCAGTTACTTTAGAATGAGTTGTCCAGTCGAAACTTGCTCTTGCTGTCTCTAATTTCTTTCTTTCTTTCTTTCTTTCTTCCTTCCTTCCTTCCTTCCTTCCTTCCTTCCTTCCTTCCTTCCTTCCTTCCTTTCTTTCTTCCTTTCTTTCTTTCTTTTTCTTTTGCAGTACTGGGGATTGGACACAGCGGCATTCTACCTGAGAGCTACATCCCCACCCCTATTTTTTCATTATTTATTTTGAAACAGGGTCTCACTAAGTTGCAGAGGGCCTAAGTAGCCATGAACCTGTGATCCTCCTGTCTCAGCCTCTTAAGCACTGAGATTACAAGCATTAAGCACTGAGATTACATGCCTGGCTTTAATTTCTTATTTCCAGTGCAAGTCTCATTCCAGCATAATCTAATCTGTGTCTTCATTGTCACAAGGGACCTTCTCCAGAGGCCCTGGGCCATTCTCTGCCATGTCCAGTTCACGCACTGCAGTGTTCCACACAGCCAACCATCTCCTCAACTTCTCCCCTGTGGGTTCCAGAACCTTCTGGAATCACATCCCTCACTCTCCCCTCCAGCAGGGTGGGGCCTCTCACATTCTCTCTTGCAGGCTGCTTCCCCTCCACTCAATGCCAGAGGTGAGCCTTGGTCCCATCGCTCTTTCCTCGCTCCATTTTTTCTTTTCCAAATGAATTCATACATTTCTGTGGCTCAAAATATTTCCTCAGCTGGGCCTGGTGGTGCACACTTGTAATCCCAGTACTTGGGAGGCCGAGACAGGAGGATTCCAGGTGGGTGGCCAGCTTCAGCCAATTAGTGAGACTCTATGCAACTTAGTGAGGCCCTGTTTCCAAATAAAAAATAAAATGGGGCTGGGGGTACAGCTCAGAGGTAGAACGTCCCTGGGTTTAATCCCCAATACCACAAAGAAAATAGTCTCTATTTTGATGATTCTCAATTCTCTATCTCCAATCTGGATGCTCCAGAATCTTGATTTTATTTCTTGTCTCAAACACCACACATATGTTTTTCAGGGGAAAATAAATTTATATATATATATATATATATATATATATATATATATATATATTTATATATATATATATATATATATACACACACACATATATATATGCATACATACATACATGTAGATATATCCTAAAATATGTGTTATATTGTTATATTATATTATTATTTTTATTATATACCATATATAAATAAAATATATAAATACAAAATATATAAATACATAATAGAAAAATGCTGAAAAATATGTCCAATTAAGATAGAGTCACATTTAGAAACTTACAATGCCTATAATAAGGGAAGACTGAACTGAAAAAGATAATAGTGCTGGAGATTTATATCATTTTAAATGAGTGCAAAATTTGCAGTGGTGACCCATAGCTAAAAAAAAAATGGCAGAAACATTTTGTTTGTGGCAAGTGGGCATTCCACATGAAGAAATCTAGCCATAAGCTCCACTTGGGTTTCCAGAGCTGAATTTTGCATAAAGAAAAGAACCTTGAACTGAACTTTGAATTGTGCTAATATGTCCAAATCACAGGAGAGCTTTGAGCTTTTTAATGGGATATAATTAAGTTCCTTCCTGAAGGTTTGATGATACCACTGGGTCGATGCTTTTCTCTAATAATCTGACTTCAAATGCCTCTTCCCCCTCTCCTTCTCAATGCGAGATAAAATAACAATGATCGTTGCCTTTTATATCACCGTAAATTACATTCAAAGATGATAGGATAATGGGGAAAATTTAGGAGGAAGGAGAAGTATTAGCATCATGCACAATTTGATGTAGAAGAGGTTGCAGTGGTAGCTGCCAACTTGTAAGATCTAAATATCTGATCACCTTCAGGGAATGTTTACGTGGGGAGGGGTGCACTGAGTTTAAAAGGAAACCACAGTCCTTATGTTGCGTAAAATGTCTCACAAATGTGTATTGCTCGCCACCTATACATTTTTAAAGGGCTAAACACTGTTTTTTATTTGTATTGGGGAATTATGCATTTTTTAAAATGCCAATTGCCAGGTAATTACCCCCATAAGTAACTAATCTTATGAGTTCGTTCATGAGATTTTTGAATGTCATTCACAGATACAAGTGAATTCATACTTCATGTCTTAGAGCAGAATATATTTAAGATGAATGGAAGATATAAATGTGAAATATAAACTAATGTATAAGAAGAAACCACAGCAAGATACTTTTAAAATAATCTTGGCATGAGAAAGGCTTTTCTTATATGGCATGAAACCCACAAGCTATGTAAAATGAAGGTGATTGATTTGTGCTTTATTAAACAATAACTATCTGCATGCTGAAAACTATAATCAGAGTGCAAATGACAAACCAGAAAAAAGCATTTGTGAGCCATTTACAAAGGGGTCTTCTCATTAATATATGAAGACCACTTACAAATCAATAAGAAAATGCCAGTAACTCAATAGATAAAAAGGTACATTTATGATCAAATTGTTTAAAGACAGGAAATATAAATAGGTCTTAAACAACTGAAAACACATTCAAACTCATTTAGGATAATAGAAGCTCAAATTAAAACCTTGTGGAGATATTTGCTTCTAGCCATATTGTCAAGAACAAAAAGCTTGATGAACACTCTGTTGGCAAAGTTACAGGGGATATAGCAACTCTCCCATATCACTGATAGAGTATAATAAATGCACCCTATAAAATGAAATTTAATAACTGCATAAATGTTATCAATATTTATTTTATTAGCATTTCTACTTTTAGGAATTATATTTAAGCCCTGTGCACTGGTACACGCCTTTAATCCCAGTACTTGGGAGACTGAGACAGGAAGATCACAGGTTCAAAGCCAGCCCCAGCAGCTTAATGAGACCCGGCTTCAAAAAAATAAAATAAAAAGGGCTAGGGGTATTAAGCATTACATACTCTGGTGTATGTCTCCCAAAGGGAGAAGGCCCCTGGGTTCAATATTCAGTGCCAAAGAATAATAATGATAATAATAATTATTATTATTTATCCAATAGATGCAATCCATACAAATGTATATAACCTGTAAGATTACTTATTACAGGATTACTGGTGGTAATAAAAACTGGAAACACTATAAATTTTCATGATTAGGTCAATAGTTTAATAAATTATAAAACTTACAAATACTGCAATAAAGAATGGGGAAGCTCTTTTGTAGAAACATGGCCTTTTATGCCGTTAAATAAAAATAAGCACTATGCAAAAGAGTAAATATAGTATGTCACCATTGCACAGGAAAGGAGAAAATAGTTGGTATTCTTTTATATGGAAAAAGTATCCGTGAAATGATGTACAAGATTCTAATAATATTATGGAGACCTGGGTGGAGAAAGACGTTTTTACTGAATAGCTCTATAAACATTGTAGTTTTTAAAAAGAGCCTTCTAAGGTAGAGTATAAGTCAAATATTTATTCTGTCTCTGCTCTGTCATTTAAGTTTGAGCCAGATCTGAAATGTTTGAGAAGTGATATGGTTTGCTAGGAATTGGACAGATGACCACAGGGGTCTGGAGCAATATTGCTACCAAAATCAGACAGAAAAAAAAAAAAAAGAGCCTTACAATAATTTTTAAAAGGTCTCTCTGTGTAAAACATGTAGCACGATGCAAAACTCAAAGTTACTTTTCTTGAAAATGAAATATAAATTTCAGTTTTGAGAAATTTCAAAAGGTTTGAAATACCCAGACCTCTGAAATACCCGACCCCACCTGGAGGTCGGGCTGAGAGATGAACTTGTTTCACTGGGAGGGCGAAGAAAGAGAGTAGGGATGCTAGAACCCAAATTCCAGGATAAGAGAAAGCACAAAGACCAGAACACATAGCCCGTCCAGGGACCTCTGGAAACACAAGGGAGCCGGAAGATAGTAAGGTAGTAAGCGTGTGCTGGGGGAGGAGCTATAGGTGAGCCTGGACTTTTTTTTTTTTTTTTTTTTTTTTGCAGTACTGGGGTTTGAACCCAGGGGCATTCTATCTTCCAGCTACACCCCTAGTCCTATTTTTTATTCTTTATTTTGAAACAGGTCTCACTAAGTTGCAGATGGCCTCACTAAGTAGTTGAGGCTGGCCGCAAACCCAGATCCCCCTGTCTCAGCCTCCCAAGTACTGGGATTACAAACGTGCGCCATCACGCTCGGCTAGACTTTTCTTCTAACAAGCTTGGGCTTTTAGTTGGGTAGACAGTGACAAGCCAAGGAAGGACATGTATTTATTTATTTATCTATTTATTTATTTATGCATTCATTCTTTCTATTTATTTATTTATTTATTTATTTTTATTTTGTTTTCTTTTATGTTTTTGGTGGTCCTGGGGATTGAACTCACACCTCCAGCCCTAGCTTTTAAATTGTGAAACAGGATTTCCTCAAGTTGCTGAAGGCCTCACTAACTTGCTGAGGCTGGTCTAGAACCTGCCATCCTCCTGTCTCAGTCTCCCAAGTCCTGGGATTACTGGCCTGTGCCACCACGCCCAGATCAAGGAAGGAATTTTAACTCCTGACTAAGGGGAACATAGGTGGGCTTAATTTGAAAAGACCGTTCTGATAACAGTGTGTGAAATGGTTTGATGTCTAGAAAGTCAGGAGAACCAAAGTTCAGGGAGCATCTTTTTTGGGGGGATGTGATATAACTCCCAGCAGTTCTTATTCCTGTACCTAAAACCCCTCTCATTTGATAGACACAAACATTTCCTTTTTGACCCCTGAGTTCCTGAAGGCCTTGGAATCTCAGCCTCTGCATTTCTGAGTTATTGTACTTGGGATTAGCAGCGCCCTGGGAGAAGGGATGTCCAGGTCACTGCCCCTCAGATTCTCACTTCTTTGCATAGAGTGACAGGCAGACGTGTGACTCCCAGTCACATAGAGGTGTCAGATAAACAGCAAATAACTTTTGAAATAATCATGCCCCGTGCAATATTTGGGACATAATCAAAATTACCTATTGTTTATCAGAAACTTATATTCATTTGGGTGTCCTGTATTTTGATTTGTAAAATCTAGAGATAATACTCCTAATAGGTTTTATTATTCCTCTATAATATTTCCTAATAGGTTTTATTTTATATATACATATATAATAATTTTATACATATAATTATTATATAATTATATATATATTTCATATACTTAATATATAGTATGTCCCACTATTTTACATTGGAAGGTGAGGCAGAAACCTGGTGGCTGGGCTTTGCTAGAAGAATTTTCTTCTCACTCTTAAGACAGAATTTTTTAACGTGCCAGGGTTTCTCAGAGGACTGGCCATGTGTGTTTACTCTTGTCATCCTAGAGCCTGACATAAACATACAGAGAACACAGAATAAATCTGGTCCAAAGGAAATGAATTAAAGGGTTCTTCTTACACTTCTGCACACACCCACCTCACATCGCCACTTACCTGCATTTTTATCCCAATCGTGGTAGAACTGAATCATCTCTTGAGCGATAATGTCCATTATTGTCTCAGACATTCACCTGAAGAATTATCCTGGAATGCCTTAAAGGTGTGTCAGCATCTTTTAGGATTTTCTAAATGTCCCAAGCCTTCCAACCATTCTGTTCTTGGATACATTTTACTTAATGTTCTCATGTGGACTTGCCAGCCTTGGATTTTTGCTGTAGCCAGGAGCAGGGCTGGGGCTTGGGGTCCCCTTGCTAAGATCTGATAGAGACCCCCTGACAGTGTTCACCAATCACCATGCATGGGTTACACATGAGGAGTGACGGCCGGGGCTGCCCTGGCTGCTTTACTGTTCTCGAGAAATAATGGGCTGCGGACACTTTACCGCTAAGAAAATGGAATGATCAGTAGCTTAATTGAGCTGAACATAAACGGCCCTATTTAAATCTCTTAAAATCTGCAGAGGAAACAAATCTCTCCCTGGTTGAATGTTAAATCAAAATAAATTGTTACGGAATTTCTCTATGTTCATTTAGCTTACTTCCCCCTGCTACCAAAATCTGGGCGAGAAAGAAAAAAAAAAAAAAAGATAGAGAGCCTTATAATAATACAAAAGGCCTCTCGGAATAAAATATTTAGCACGATGCAAAGCTCAAAGTAACTTTTCTTGAAAATGAAATATAAATAAAAATTTCAGTTCTAAGAAAATTCAGAAGGTCCCAAAATACCTAGCAATTAAAATTGCTCAGAAGGAATTACGTAACCTAACCAGATGCAATTTTTTCATCTACACTTCATTAATCTAGCATTTTATGAGCTCAAACTCCTGCATTACCTTTTTTTAAAGAACACATTTCCAGCTGCCAAAGACTAGTTAGCTAAATCTTCACTAGTATTTCAGAATAATTTTTTTCTTTATTCTCTACTTAGGTAAGTAAATGATAATCTCTATTCCCTTTACTCTTTTATAAGCTTCTTTCTATATTAAAAAGTATGTATATATACCTACACCCATATATATATATATACATATATAAATACATATACATATATGCAATTTTATATATATCATATATATATCATTTTAATGCAAACAGCACTGTGAGGTACAAAGATTTTTCAAACTGCCTGCTTTCTCTTCCACTAGTTGGGACAATTAATGGAAACATACAAGTAAGGTAAATACCAGTTAGAATTCTATGCCAAGTACACCAAACTATCAAGTCTGACTTCGAGATTTTTAACTTTTCAAATCAACTGCTTTGGAGTATTTAAAAGCATTGGTTCTTACTTCGGTGATTAAAAAAAAAAATTCTATCCCTGAATACTGGGAATCAGTTTAAGAACCAATCTCTCAATGTGCCTCCCAAGGGGTTCTTTAATCAGAGCTGAAGTTTTCTTAGACTTTGATGGAGTCAGCAATTCCTGCAAGTTCCTGCACATTATTTATCTCCTTTAGTGAGATGTCTTTGTGCAATCCTGCAGTGGTACTTTTGTAGTTTGGCAATGTGTGTGCATGTGCGTGTGTGCACGTGCGTGTGTGCATGTGTGTGTGTGTGTGTGTGTGTGTGTTAAAATATTAAACAGAGTCTTATTTCTTACAGTTCAGAGCTGGAAAGTTCAAGAGGATCTTCTAACTGCATCACTCCATGACATAAGGCATAAGAACAAGAGCACACATGTACCCAAGAGATCAGAGAGAGAGAGAGAGAGAGAGAGAGAGAGAGAGAGAGAGAGGAAAGATCAAATAGGTGACATTTTGATCATGCCACAGTAGGCCAGTTGACATCGAAGCCCGAACACTCCATAACCTTTCACCCTGTGCCCGGCCGTCCACTTGAATGCTGTTCTTGTGCAAAACATGTTTTGTTTTTCCTCCTGACAGCCTGTTCCCATTTGACGGCCCCTACAGTAAATTCCGATTAAGAAGTTCCTCAATACACATGAAATCCCTCAATACACATGAAATGGAAAAAGAAAAAAGAAAAGCATCAGAAATGAACATGTGTCATTTACCAGTGTTATTTAACTTTCTCTCATTTCTACTTAAATAAATAGCAATCTGTAATTGATTCTTTTGATCAAATTAAATTTTATTGCATTAATGCATGTTGCTGCAAACTCAGGATTTTCACTCTGATATACACAGAGAGCAGGTTTAGAATAGAGTATTGCTACTGATACATCCTCAATATAATAATTTAAAGAAAGGCAGGACAAGAAGCATGTCTTCAATGTATTCTTTGTGCATTCTTCCAAAAGCGAAGTTCATGTTGACTGAGTGATACGGTCTCTTGTAACTTTTCCCCTGGTTCTTCTATTTATAGTCTACACATTTTGCCAAGCCTGGGTCAAGAACTATGTCAAATATTCAAGCAATGTTGCAGTGTCGAATTCCTGAACGCAGACTATCTCCTGGGCTTTAGTTTCGTAACTGTGGTGTCCTCATGAATTGAAGGTTTATGCTTCTATTTTGAACCAATCTGTTAGACTCATTAGCATTCTGGTTGCCTTGCCCTACATAGCTGGAGTCGTTTCTCTCTTTAGGTGTGAGAGAAACAGCGGCGGAAAATATTCAAATTATACCGGTGACCTTGTTAGCAAGGAACATGTGAGCATTTACCTCCATCGGAATCATAATTTACAAAAAAATAAAAAAGACTATATAATTTGGCCATGGTGCTAGTAAAATGGAGTAACAATTATTTTTATTGTCTAGGCTGTTCTGTTGTTTCATTCCATATTTGTTATTCCAATTACAATAATAAGAAAAAAGGCATTTCCCATTCTCATTACCAGCCCTCTAAACCAAGCAGGGATTTAATGGAAGCCTTAAGAGTTCAGGATGTAGCAATAACAGTATGTTTCTTTTGTGAGTGAAACAAACAAGGATGGAAGAGTTGGGTGCATCCTTCCCACTGGGGCACAGGGACCTGTCACCTGAGGATGCCCTCTGACCCTGGTAACCAGCTCCTCCCATTTAGCTTGGACCATACTGTAATTCTTTGGGTTTAGACCTAACTGGTCTGGTCCCTTTCCAGTTCATACACTTGTAATCAGTCCTTTTAACCTTCTGTAAAGCAGATTGTCTCTGTCTGGCGTTGGGGGTTTCTATAATGTAGCTCCTCTAGTGGGTGCATCCCCCTCTTTGGACAAGAGCTCCCCAGCTCTTATAAGCTGAACTTCCTGCCCCTCCTGGCATTGAACCCTTCCTGGCCTCTGTCTTCTGCTGTTTGCAAGATCTGCATTTATTGCTGACCTAGTTCACCCTTGAAGGTCCTTCAGACCAGCCCCTCCACCAGGAATCCCCCTGCAGAAACCCTTCTGCACTTCCAAAAAGCCACACATGTTACAATCCTGAAGGCACACTTTCACCTGAGGCCGCCTGTCTTCTGAGCTCTCCTGCAGTTTCTTTTTATACATCATGTTCTAGTTTCACTAACAGTGGAGGGTACAGACTCCTTTACACATTTACCTCGAGACTCTGTCAACTAGTCCCCAGTGCTACCCCTCGACTTCGATCCTTAAACCCCATCTCTTTAGATAACCCCTAGCCAGAGACTGGGACAAAGGGGGTCCTGGAAAATATAAGGGGTTTCTTTGCTCACCAGAACTGAATTGCTACAAATGTACTGGGTGCCAGAGGCTGGGTAAATGATAGCATTTCCCCCAAAGTCACATCAGCAGTTAAGTCTGAAAAAGACAGTAGAGGAAGCAATATTTTCATGTTATGCTTTTACCTGGGACTTCTTAGGCATCTATTGGCTGCGCTGCCCAGTCTTATATTGACATGACCTTTTCAACCAGTCTATCCTCTTTCTGTAACGTACGTATTCTTCAAGTTACCTCTACCTGCCCTCTTCCCCCTAGCGGGGTACGTTGTCCTTTGCAAAACCCTGATAAATATTTCCTTCTTGCATTTCTAGATGAGGTGTAGGCTGAGCACAGCATTTTGGTTTGCAGCTGCCTTGCTTGCTTCTGCTTTGAGATTCCTGTTTGCCCTGCCTCCTTTCTGCATTTCTTCACCGTGTAGCACCATGTAGAGCTGACAAAGCAGGCCCCTGCTCCATACCTTCCAAGGCTGCTTCCTGCGTCCCTCACAAGGGGCTTCCTCCTTGAAGCAGCTGACTCTGCGCATATCGGCTTCTGGAAACTGCGGCCTGGCACCTGCTAGAACTGGCTGTCTCCATACAGCCACCTGGTGAAGAGCGAAGCAGCAGGTAGTTGTTTTTAAGGGACGTGGGAGACACCACATACCACCTTGTGGACTCAGCTGGCTTGGAAATCCATTCTTCTATCTGAATTTTCCCTTTCCTTTGGGCAGACCACCTGTTTTTAAATCTTTGCCTCAGTGGTCTCCAAAGATGTGACGGCAAGGAATATTAATATAATCTTACCTGACTGCTTTGCATGTGCATGGATCTTCATGAGGAATAACTCCTTCTACTCCCAGTTTGGCGTATTTTCAAGTCATTTCAAATCAGCTTTTCTTTCAAATGTACAAAATGTTGAGTAAACCGCTTTATCAAGGTCAAATGAACAGGGCAGATTCTAAGAAAAATAGGTTAGAAATCCCGAAGCAACTGCCCATGAAAGGAGTAAGATAGCACATTGATCTGGTTTAATTAAATTAATTAATTAATTAATTTAAATAAATAAATTTATTTATTTATTTATTTATTTATTTATTTATTTATTTATTTATTGGTGTGTGGTTGGATTCCTGCTGGGGATGCTTGTAGAACAGCTTACAAACCCATATCCCAGCCAGATAGATGCCCAGCTCTGTCTCAGATAAAAGGGTGGATTGAACCCAGGGGCATTCTGCCTCACAGCTACACCTCACTACTCCCAGCTCTTTTTATTTTTTTTATTTTGAAACAGGGTCTCACCAAGTTGCTGAGGCTGGCCTCAAACCGATGATCCTCCGGTCTCAGCCTCCCAAGTATGGGAATTCGAGGCACACGCCTTTATGCCCTGATGGAAGCATCTTTTTGTTGCAGCTCTCAACCAATTCACCTATCTGTTGTTTGCTTTATTGTTTCAGTTTCACACCGGAGAATCCCGATTGTGCTGTGTGGACCCGTCTTCCAGGGTTAGTGATGGATTTTTATTTATACTGACATGTTGACATGTGCTGCTTAGTCCTTGCCTTCATCACTCCTCTTTCTCATGGAGTATATACACGGGCATGTATGTGTGCATGTGTGTGCATGTGTGCATGCAGTTGTGTACTGGGTATGCAAGCAGACAGGTGCTTTCTGTACCAGTAAATAAGATGTAGTCTGCTTCTAAGATAAGACCCACGTGAAGTTACGAGGCCAGCACTTGACACATAATAAACATTGCTAAAAGAAGGTGCAGAATAGGTAATGGTTGTCTGAGTACCAAAAATTAGCTTAAAGTATTCCCAAACTTGAAATGATTTTTCAAATATAGTAGCCATGTCCCCCTACCATTTTTTTTTTGTTTTATTTTGGTAGTGGGGATTGAATCTAAGGGCATTCTACCTCTGAGCAATATCCCCATCCCTTTTTATTTTTTTGCTTTGAAACAGGGTCCGGCTAGGTTGCTGAGGGTCTCACTATGTTGCTGAGGCTGTCTTCTAACCTGTGATCCTCCTGACTCAGCCACCCCAGCCAAGTACTAGGATTACAGGCACGCGCCACCATGCCCGGCCTCAAAACCCAAATTTTATTTTAGAGAGCATTTCTCAAAGTGTGTCTACTTGATGTGCATAAATGTTGAGAGAAGCTAAGGAAAAAATAAATTTGATGACAAAAATGTCTATCAAATACTGACTTTAGCACAATAAAGATATGTTCTTTCCAGTAGAACTTGGCACTGCTTTCAATCTGTTAGATTGTTTTGTACCTCTCTAGAGGAAAGGAGACTTATGTTATGGCACTTAGCCCACGATTGTTGAACCATGGAAGACTTTTCTAACACTAGTCTGAAAAACAAAACAAACAAAAATAATAACAACAGCAATAAAACCTCCCAATCTCTTTACCTCAAAACCCTCTGGAAATGGGAACACAGAGAATAAAGAATTATGAAGAGTTTGGAAGGACTTCTGCAATGTAAAATCAGAACTGCTCTTTTCTCCCCAGATTAGAAGTCTCACACTGCATTATTTGTTCTCTGGGCAATACCTGAGTTTTCATGTTAATTTATGGCCAAGTCCCTTCTCTGAAATCAAAAGGTCAGAAATCTCCATACTGTAGAGCTGCCTAAGAAGACATTGTCATTTCACAAGGAACACTGTGTAAGCTTAAACTTCCTCTTGTTTGGATATGTTCATCAGAAACTAATGGTCCAATGAGTTTCATGACTCCGTCAATCTATAATTTTATGGAGGATTAAGAGTGGGATATACAAATTTGCAATAAAAACCAACACAATTTACGGTGGCATTTCCTGTAAGAAGTGTTCAGAGGTGAAAATAAATCACGGGTATTTCTCTTCCCCTTGCCGCTCTTACCTCTCAATGGGAGGGGCGGTGCTCACACAGAGCAGAGAGGAGCCAGTTATTATTCAAGGCCACCCTTACCTGGTCTTAATAACACCTTGTAGCAAAATTAATTTACTTTTAAAATTCCTGTTGCCATAACAACTTGGCGCAGCTGTTGATGTGACTTAATGAGATTCCAGAAGAAGCACCTTTCTAGAGAGAAGGCAGAATAAATGGAGATCAACTGCCTTTAAATAATTGTATTTAAACACGAGCTGAAGGCTGGAGACGCTTGCTGTGTAAGAAGAGGCATATGCTTTTGTTGTCTGCCTTTATTTTCTTTGCTCTTTAATCCCAAGGCAGCTGAGTTTTTTGTTTGTTTGTTTGTTTTTGTTTTTTTGTCTTTCTGTCTCTCTCCTTTTTTCTTAGGTAGCTATAGATAATAACTGCTTTAAGACAGGCTGAAATAAAATACAGATTATCTTGATTATAAAAATATTAAGATTATATAAAAGTATTTTTTTTTTCTACGAGCAGTCTGTTAGTGGGGCCAAAATATACTGGAATATAAAATATGTTCACAGTAAATTTTACAGACATTATTCTTCTATTCATGTTTCTTGAAACTGTACAGTGTCCTAAAATATTATTGGTCAAGTTAAAGCGAGAAGTTAGATCAACCTTACATTGGGACATCCAAACAGCGATTCTCTTTCAAGCTTTACATGCGATTCCTCAACTAGGGATTAAAAGTGAGCCTTTAAACATGGCAAAAACATCTAAAGAGTAGTTTTTTTTTTTTCAAGTAAGCTATAAAAAACATAAAATCACCAATATTATTCTGAATCCCCTTTCACGCATAAGTGTGATGTTTTTGTTTAATTTCTCAATGAATGGAAGAATAATACATGCAAATTGTTGACATTTTGGGGAAAAGCAAGATAAAAAAATAAAGAAAACAAAAATTTTCTGTAATCTCATCACTTAAATATAGGACAGAGCCGGGCATGGAGGCATGTACTTGGGAGCCTGAGAAAGGAGGATTGCAGGTTTGCAGCCAACCTCCAAAACTTATCAAGGTCCTCTGCAACTTAGGGAGACCCTGTTTCAAAATAAAAAAATAAAATAGGGTGAGAGTGCAGCTCAGACACTGGATTTAATTCCCAGTGCTGCTAGAAAGAAAAAAAAAAGGCCATTCTGGAATATAACCTGTCCTTTTTACTTAACAACTAAATATTCTTCCACAAAATGCCTGGCGGTCCAGTTTTTTGAACTTCTGAATATGTTTAATATTTCCCAAATAAAATATTGCTTATAATTACTGACATATACGCACACTCATGCATGTGCATGGAGAGAGAGGACGAAGGGCAGAATAAAGTAAAAGAAGACAGAAGAGAAAAGGCAGATATTGTATTTTCTTGTAATAAATATTTTAATCAATATTCTTTATTAAGCATTTAGATTATACCCACAGTTTTGCTTTTGTAAATAATTTATCATTATAAATAATTCTATAAATATCAATGCTATAAAGAAGATCAAAATCATGTCATTTGCGGGGAAATGGATGGAACTGGAAAACATTATGCTAAGTGAGATTAGTCAGCACAAAAAGTAAAAAATCATATGCTCTCCCTAATATGTGGAAGCTAGGGAGAAAGTGGGGCATACGAGGGACTCTAGACAAAGAAGGAGAAACCTTAGATGAGCAAAGAAGGCGACTTAACTGAAGGTGATGGGGAGGGGAGGGAAATACCCTAGTGCACATGATGTACTTCCCACAGACTTTCAATAAATTTCGGTTTCTATGGCTAATTTCCTAGGGAATCCCTGTGTTAGCTAGCACACAGAACCCTGTTTGAAACTTTTGACACACATTGCTTAATTCCTTACACAAAGATGATGAGCTTACAGGTTTCTCAGGTGAACAGGACTGGGTTCTTTCCTTCCCGTCCCTTCCTTGCACCCCTACTTGCTATTAACATAAAAATATCCATGCCCAAATTGATATGTGAAAAATAAGGACTCATTTTATATCTCCCATCTACAGTTCCCACGGTGTGTCAACACATGAGGTCTACCTGCCTGGTCCTTGGAAGCTCCACCCAGGTTGGACAGAGCTTTGCCTAGGACACCTTGACATGAAGTTCCATCTATTCTATTTGGCCACTTCTGGCCCATGCTTTATTTAACTTCTTTCAATTCTCCCAGCTCTATGCACATGGACACAAATGCAAAATAATGTAGATCCCACGTCTACTCATGCACGCTTGCACACGATGTTGCATCTTTGCCCCAGAGCTTGGGGCTCTCTCCCTCATCCCATGCATATATATTTACAGATTTCAAATGCACTGCCTTTCTTGTTGATATCAAACATGTCCAAATTCCTTTCTCTAGTATTCCCAAGCTCAATTTTATTAGAAAATGCACATTTAGAAGGCATTGAAGGCATTTTGTGAGTAGAATGCTCATTTTATAACTTAGCATAATTATATTCGGTGCTTTTTATTCGTTGTTGTTATCCTTCAGGCTACATGATTTGACCTATAGTATGACTCGGTCAATTCAATAATGATCCATGTTACAGCAGCAATCTATTCTAATTATTTTGGCCATGATTTACTATTTCCTATTAATAACCACTCACCCAGGAGGTTAAAAATGTTTCTCACATCTTGTATATTAACTATACCCCATGATGTCTCCATATGTGGCTTTAATATTGTTCAGTTTGCATTAAAATTAGCTAATTCTTACAGAGCTCCTCTCATCTTGTTTTAAAACATCACAAATAGTTTACTCTATGTCAATGAAATAAAAACAGATTTTTTTTTTTAAATTTTCTTCACAGAGTTTTGTCTTATGTATTTTTCTCCACTGAGTATACTGGAAATGAAAGCTAAATATTTACACTTGTGTTGCATCTAAGTAATAGGAAACTTAAATAGTGCCATGATTTGGGGATAGGGATGGCTCTTCACCATTGGTGGAACTGGAACTCTAAATATTAATTAAAGTTCTTTAAAAATTCAGGGAGACAAAAGACATTTGTCTTACTCCTAAATTTTGTGTCCTGAAACATGTACTCGCTGAGCTTGGGAGGCACCTAGAATTTCTCATATCCACTACAGAACACCTACATCTTCCTGGTCGATGAAAATCCTGGACTAGAATTGGAGCTGATATTAACACAATGTCGAGGACCCCCAGGGCAGCATAGGGGGAAAATGGTGTCTGTGATAAGATCCATGGACTGCAATGAGTTGAACTTCAGCATCGCTGCAGAACGCTTTACACTTCTGGGAGTTTTGAAGTATATTCCACTGAGGAAGAAAAGAAGAAGGATCACCCTCTTATAGCCTGCACTTAGGATTAATCTGTGTTGCTGCATTTTTGTTGAAATAGAATTTCCTGTGGAAAACAGAGCCATGGAGTCCACCGAAGCAGACGAGCCCTGGCATCATCCTGGCAAACTGTCCCACAGCCTAAAATTGAAGGGATGGTGTGCTTGTGAGTTTGGGAGGAGGAGTTGGCTTCCCCAGCTTGAAGATGGCAGCATGAGAGAGGCAAGGCAGAGGAGGAGCACATGGCTCCTTGTGTGCTTCTGGAGAATTTAAATGTTTCATGGCAGACAGGAAGAAGATGTTTTACAGAAGATGTGAAGACATGTCCTAGCACCAGATTCCTCCTTTCTCATCCCCAATTTGGTAATCCAAAGGCTCCTGAAATTTGTACATAAACAAATAAGTAAGATTAGATTATACCACTGGGTGCAGAGGGGCTCACCTATAACCCTGTACTTGTGAAATTAAACAGAAGGATCTCAGCTTTAAGGACAGGGTGCAGTAATTGAGTGAGACACTTTCAAAATAAAATTAATAATAATAATAATAATGAAAAGGGCTGATGATGTATCTCAGTGGTAGAACCTTTCTTGGTTCAATTCCAGATATCACACAGAGAAAGAGAAAGAGAAAGAGAAAGAGAGAGAGAGAGAGAGAGAGAGAGAGAGAGAGAGAGAGAGAGAGAGAGATTGGATTACATCATCCCGAATTTCCTGAGTTTAAGTTTCTATCGTTTGTTGGAAATTAGGCTCAATAAAAGAAATTAAACTGTGTGTAGCATGTGCACATGTGAAAATTCATAGAAACAACTAGCTAGGGAGTAAATAACTCACAGTGCTTGCATCCCAAAGATTTATTGGCATCTCCAACGATCTAAGCAAATCTATGATGGATGCAATCGCTTTCATTAAAAACTAAGAGTAACTCTATTTCAAGTCATGTGGTTGTTTGAGCACGATGGATTAAAAGAAATAGGGGCAGGAAGAGGGAGAGAACATTTTAAGCAAGGTACCTGGAATGTCTGGAGACAATTTTAAGAGCGTCTGTGTATGAAGATTACCTAGAAGTTTTCAAAATCATTGCTAGGAAGGAGCAAATTTATTTTAAATGTTCCCCTTGGTAGTGTTGGTCCTAAATGTGGGAGTTTGTCCTCAAAGCCTCGGGCTCTTTCTCCTCATGTTCTTTCCTTTCTCAGGCACACATGAGGCTGCAAATGTCTTTTTCTTCCTCCAAAGCTAGCGTACCCATGTTCTCTGTTCCAATGGAGGTAGAAAACACAGTGAAAGGTATTTAGGCTTGTTAAATGTCACCTTAATTACATACTTATGTCTGCCTTTACAGTCTTTTTTTTCTCTCGTATACTGGCTATTCAGTGATTTCGTTTCTTACTGAAAACAAATCTATGGAAATGCAAAACCATTTTTTTATGTAATAATATAGATCATCAAGACAGAGGATCTGACTCAGTTGACTATGAAAAAAAGAAATTTAAAAAAGTTCTAACCATTAACTAGAATTTAATATTTCAGTGTTTGTTTCTATCTGTCAATTTGGGAATATTACACAACTTGACACTTTAAACTTCAAAATGGATTGGAGCATCTTTCAGCTCATTAGCACAGGGCAGAATTTTAGAAAAAAATGTATTTTATATTATAGTATATGATTTTTTAAAAAATAATAAAACACCTAGGCATGGTGGCACACGCCTGTAATTCCTACTTGGAAGGCTGAGACAGGAGGATCACAGATTCCAGACTAGCCACAGCAACTTAACAAGACCCTCAGCAACCCCATGTCAAAATAAAAAATCAAATAGGGGTGGTATATAGCTTGGAGGTAGAATGCTCCTTGGTTCAATTTCCAAGCACCACAGAAACAAAACAATAAAATGAACGACATTTTCCAATTTGGAACATGTTCAATCCTCTTTTCTAAACCTGCAAAATGGGCCTGGTTACTATGAGCAACAATACGTAACAGTTGACTTTAAAAAAGGTAAATTTGGAATACTTTCATTTTCTGGAGGCATTTGGTCTGATATTCATAATATTGAACATTAAAAAAAGTGCAGAGACAATGATGCCTGCTTCCTATTGGAAATTTCATGGCTATGCTATTTTTTGCAATCATGATACTTCTTAAAGGATCATTTATTGTTGTCCAAGGGTTTCTCTTAAAAAAAAAAGACACATAAAACAGCTCAACTTTAGCCAGGTTGATTTTATATCCTGGTCAGCTCTGAGGGAAATCCAGTGGCAGGCTTATATTATCTGTGCTTATCAAAAATGACAGCACTGAGCCAAGAAATGCTTGCTTATTTATTTATTTATTTATTTATTTATTTATTTATTTATTTATTTAATTTTCCCCCAAGATGAACTGGGAAGGAGCTGCCTTCTGCTTAATAACTTGACCTCAACTTCTCCTCTATTAAACCACACCTCAGATTCAGCGTGAAGACATTGAGACGTAAGAATATGATAATTCTCCCATCTTATTGAACTGGTGTCTTTGTTATCCAGGTGGTTAATAGAATTTCTCAAAACGTGCTTAACTTCTACCAAATGCTGATTTAGTGGCTCAGCTGAAAGCAACGGGTCCCCTCCCCTCTGGTGCCATTCTGTCACGAAGGAGTCAGGAGGCTTATTCCTTTTTAACTCTCTAGTAGCTAATGCCCTGTCATCTCTCCACTCAGAAAAGCTTTCAGGGTAAAATTCCCTTGTCAAGAACATCATCACTCCACCGATTCTATCTTTGTGAATCTAGCTGACCTGTGGTGGCTTACAAAAAGTCCCTTAGATGTAAAAGGAGATGGATATATGTAATCAAATGGGAGATCATTTTTACTATACTGATCCTTGGTACAACACTGTCAGAGAGAGAGAGAGAGAGAGAGAGAGAGAGAGAGAGAGAGAGAATGAATTGTAATACAACATGTTGTCATGGTAACAAAAATACTAAGCTCAATGGAAAAAAATGCTTGAAAAAAAATCAGAAATTTGAGTATGGCATTTGGATGACTTGAAGATGTGTGTGTGTGTGTGTGTGTGTGTGTGTGTGTGTGTGTGTGTGTGTTTCTTACAAGAACTTTCTGGTCTTTTAATAAGGAACCTAAGTGACATGAAAATTAAGTTTATAAATTTGGTTACAAAACAAATACCCGTTTATTCTGGCGCTGTGGTTTCCGGAGCTTTTTAATTTTGAATGGCTCGCGTGGTGATCTTGTTTTCTGGGAATTTGGTGTGCTTTTATTTTTGGCCTCTAGCTCCTCCAAATTATTACTGTCATTCCACTCATATTGGCAAGCAGCGGCCCTGACTTTGCATTTTCTACTGGATTCTTGCTTTTATTAATCGCTTCATGGTCCTCCAAGCTTTCCCCACTGCAACCACTTCAAGTTAAACAAAACCTTTACCCTTAAGAAACCAGGCTCAGGGCAGGCCGGCAGCCACACTTTGCCCACATTTGTTACTTGGGCTGCTGACTTTAATTTATTTTGTTGTTATGCCTCGGTGCAGTGCCTTACCTAAGAATCCCATCCTGTTTCTCTTACCATAACATGAAAGCACCATTGACCTCATCTTCCAATTCTGAGGCCATTCTGAGGCCAGAAGATAAGAAGATGCTGAAATAAAAGTGAATTTCCCACAATCCCCTCTTGTGAATTTGCCAGATTTTAAAGAGACAACCGATACAAGAATCGAGGAAAATTTTTTACAAGGCATATTGTTCTGTACTCTCAGAAATCAGAAAACAAGATACGCTCTGAATGAATCAGATTGAGTGTAGTGTAAAAACACCGAGAATCAGATCTGGAAAGGATTCTAACAATTGCTAATTGTAAACCAATTCCAAAATATCAATATTAAAGGGTATTTAAAAAGTGTTTCCATGACCTAGGTTGGTATATATGTCTTGATATGGAAAGATTTACCTCATTTTGCTGTGTATGTATGTGTGGTACTAGGGATTGAACCCAAGCCTACTGTACTCTTTAAATACACTGGCAGTCCTTTTTCTATTTTATTTTGAGACAGAGTCTTGCTAAATTTCTCAAACTGGCCTTGAACGTGTGATCCTCCAAGCTACACCCAAACCCTATTTGAATTTTTTTTTTCACTTTGAAACAGGATCTCAGTAGGTTGCTGAGGACCTTGTTAAGTTGCTGTGGATGATCTAGAACCGGTGATCCTCCTGTCTCAGCCTCCCAAGTACCAACCTGCAGCACTGCACCTGGCTATCTGATAAATTGTAATTGAGGTAAGATTCACATACCATGAAATGCTCAAAATTTGCCTGTATAAAGTACATGCATTTTGATGATTATACATACCCATAACCAGTGCCCCAATCGAGATACGGGACATTTCCATCACCCCAAACACTCCTCCCATGTGTTCTTCTAGTAAATCCCCAACTCCTACTGGCAACAACTGTATAGATTTACATCACTGGATGAGTTTTGTTGGTTCATGAAGCTCAATATAAGTGAGATCATACAGTGTGTTTCCATCCATTGTGTCCAGCTGCTTAGATCAACATGTTTTTGTGAAGAGTCATTCATGTTCTTGCATGTATTAGCAACCCGTTCTTTTCTTGTTTCTGATTAGTATTCCATTGTGTGATTACAGCTTATTCCCTGTTGGTAAAAATTTGCATTGTTCTTGATCTGGGGTCATTATGAATTAAAATGCTATAATAATGCTTGCATTTGAGGACATTTTCTTTCTTCTTGTGTAAATACCTACACATGACAATCCTGGGTCATACGATAGGAATGTGCTTAATTTCATAAAAATCTGCCAGCTTTCCAAAGTGGTTATACTGCATTACTTTCTCTCTCTCTCTCTCGTACTGGAGACTGGACTCAAGGGTATTCCACCTCTCAGCTACACCCCCAGACCTTTTTTTTTTAAATTTTGATACAAGGTCTCATTATGTTGCAGAGGGTCTCAAGAAATTGCTGAGGCTGGCTGAAAACCTGCGATCCTCCTGTCTCAGTCTCTCAAGTACTGGGATTACAAGCATGAACCACTGCACCCAGCTTGTTATACATTCTTACCATTACTGTATATACTCATCATCACAATATTTTTGTTTTTTTTAAATTGAGGTTGTAACTCATTATACTTTAATTTTGCATGTTCCTGATGATTAATTATGGGGACCAGTTTTTCATGAGCTGTTGCTGTTTTTCCTCATATCATCAGTGTTTTCTGTGCCTGCCCTAACGTTATAAAAATAGACTCTCAGGTTTTCTTCCAGGAGCTTTACGATTATAACGCTTATGTTTCTCTCTACGGTGTGAGGTAGGCTTTCAAGTTCTTCTTTCTCCGTGATTGTGTTTATTTTCTGTTTTTCAACACTGTTTGTTGCAGGAGTTTATTTATTTTTTCCACATTGAAATGTCAAGGTCATTCTACAAGGGTCTATTCTAGAATTTCTATTATGTTACGACAATCTGTTTTTGATCCTTCTGTCAAATAAAACACAGTGTTTATTATAATAGCTTTATAATTCTTGAAATCAGGTAGAGTATTGGGGTTAGTGGTTGAGTCCTGAAGGCTCCACCCTCATGAATGGGATTAGTATCCTTATAAAAGGGCTCAAATGAGAGAGTTTGTCCCCACTTGCCGATCCACTGTTCTCCATCTGAAATCTCAGTATTCCTCCTTCTGGAAAGAAGCAACACTCACCAAACACCAAATGTCAGTGCATGAATCTTGGACTTACTGGTCTCCAGTAGTATGAGAAATGCTTCCCTGGTCTTTATAAATTACACAGCCTTAGGTATTCTGTTATAGCAGAACAAGCAAACAAGCTTCTCATTGCTTTTCTGTCTGAGTCATTTTATGTCTCAGGCTAAGTCAGAGAGCAGAAGTTGGTGTTTGGAGTGTCTCAGGCTAAATATGCCTGAAGACACACTTAAAAAAATACCACACAATGCTTTACTTTAGGAACGTGAATTGTTTGTTGACATTTAAAACACACAGCCAGGCATGGGGGCACATGTCTGTAATCCCAGTACTTGGGGGGCTAAGACAGGAGGATTGCAGGTTCTAGACCAGCCTCAGAAACTTAGGGAGATTCTCAGCAAAAAGGAAAATGAAAAATAAGCAGTTAAAAAACAAGCACTCAAAACAAAAACAGAAAAATAAATAGAAAGATCTGGCAGTATATCTCTGAGGTAGAATGTCTTTGGGTTCAATTCCTAGTGCCACTAAAAAGAAGGAGGAGAAGGGGCGAAGGAAGAAGAGGGAGGAGGGGAAGGAGGAGGAGGGGGAGGAGGAGCAGGAGGAGGAGGAGGAAAACCTGGCAATCTAGGTCAGTGTTTCCACAGATAGGTAACTGACAGGATTAACATTGCAGCTGGACTCTTCTTTCTGGAAGCATGGAGTTCTGGGCCCACTGTGGTTTCTAAGAGGCTGTGATTCCTCTTTTCTTTTAACTCCTGATCCTTCTAGGCATTTACATCTCTAAATTCCAGTTTCTGCAGTTTTTCATTCCAACTTCTGCTGCCCCGTTGCTTCCCCATGCTGCTGAGGACTTGGTTCATAATGAGCCCATAAACAATTGCATAGATGCTCTTCCTGTATGTTCTAGTTCTATTCCTAATTGTCCTATAAAATGCTTAAATTTAGAATGGTCTATTCTTCATTCCATGGGCCTCAAAATGCCTGCTTCTCTCACTATGATTAGCTGAATATTCCGGGAAAACAAGTTTTATGTAGCATACGTTAGCTTTGGGAAGGAGGAGAGCAATTCTAGGTGGAGTGCTACTGGAAAAGTCTTCCCTGCTATGCAGGAGTTAGTCCTGTGTTACACTATCATATGTTCCCTGGGGGTTGCATCCACCTGGGATTTAGTGCCTAACTATTTTATGTTCCATGTGTCTCTGAGTGAGAAATAAGTGGTGTATTTACCTCAAATGAAATTATCTTGTAGTCACTGCTTCTCTTTCTCTTGCTTATCAAATTTAACCCCATGGGAGGGAAAGAAATGCAATATGTTTTCATACAGTTTATGTGTTTAGTCTGATTAGTTAATCTGCTATTCATGTTTATACTATTTTAGTTTGAATTACAAAACAATTGTGTAACCATCTACTCTTGATGAAAAAATAACATTTAAAATTTTTCTATGAAAGGAGGCTTAAAATGTCTTGAATTCATCTGACACATGAAATGAAGACATTAAAAATTAATTCCTCTTCACTTTTTTCCTTCAAGGGCATGTATATTAATGTCTTTATCAGCTGTAGAATTCAGGATTTTACATGTCTATCACTAAATGATATTATTTTCCCACAGAAAATACAAGCATTTTTGGTTTCTAAATATGCCCATTTAATTATGCATGGCCCGAAAGCCATTTTTTATTAGGTTAAGCTGAGAGGGCTGATTAAAGTCGATAGTTGGCATCCTTTAGGGTTTTCTTAAGCATTGGCTGATGTGAGAGCAGAATGCTTAAATTGCCTAATAGGAAAGAATTATAGACTATTGCCATACAATCAGCAAACATGCATATGCATATTTAACCTTCAGACAGCCAAAGCCTTGTGAGAAAAACACAACCATGCTCGGTAATAAATCCTATTACTGTAATGGTGTCAATCTGCCTTTCCATTAATAACTCAGTAAAGAGCATGTTTCTTTTGTAAACATTCCAGCTAGATTTCACAGAAGAATAACAAGTTGAGTCAACAGAAATGTTGTAAGATGACTAAATAGCATACACTAATTCCCCTTCTCACATCAAAAAGGCAGCCTAGTTACTGAGGTTTTTTTCTTACACTTTCCTAGTGAATCCCCAAACCACCAGGATCCTCCCAGCCCAAAGCACAAGTAGGCCTTAAACAAACAAACAAGCAAACAATTGTAGCACCAAATGAAATTTCATCTCACCCATCCCCTACTCTTTGGTCTTAATCACTCAATAAATTTCAGTGAATCATGCTTTCAAAACAAAAGGGTTTCTTCTCCTTTCTGGAGACACACTATCGGATATTAGAGAGAGCAGCAAGCCAGCCGTCTTGACACAGGACAGGGAATTCCTTAACTTCTCCAGGCCCATTGGCAGGAGCTTACAGGATTGAAACAAATTTGCACTCAGCAAATTTACTCAGTGATTATACTGGAAACTAGTTATAGACTAGAATCCCACAGCTGGAAGATATCTGTAGTATTATTTAATCTGATTGTTTTCAGCTTATTTTTGAATTTCTTTTGTTTTGTTTTGTTGGTTTCTAGAAACAAAAACTGTTTAAATGAGGTCTTTGGAAGTTTTATTTCCAAAATAAAATAAAAGCAAGGTGGATTTAACGAACAGGGGTGGGATGGGGAGTTGGGGAGAGTGTACTGTCACCCCTCTGTTCTGAGCCTTCCCCTGATTGTAGGTTTGCCATTCCAGCTCTCTTAACACTCTGCCAAGCACATTTTATAGGTGACTACATGGGTCAATAATGTTTTACAGATAAAATAATAGAGTTTCCAGAAAGGAAAAGACTTTCTAGAGTGTATTTTTACAAGTTAAACTAGGTTATGCTCCATTAACAAGTTCATCCTGAAATCTTAAAAGCATGTTTATATCTTACTCAAAGGACATCCACTCCAGGTGTGGGTTGTTGTCCAGGATAGGAATCTCTGAGCTGTGAATCACTGTTCCAACTGCTTCTTGTGGCCTCTGTTCTCAACTCCAGCCTCCACATCCACTGCTGAGGCAAAAAGGAGATTGAGAACATGGCACAGGGCCTTTATATTTCCTCAGTCAGAATGGCATGTGAGCTTCACGTTCCACTGCCCTGGACTTATCATGGATCCTCTCTTAACCACAAGGGAGCTCAGAAGTCAATGTTGTGTCCCTAGGAAGAAAAAAACATATGAAAGGATATTGAACGAACTTCTGGCATTTATTTATCATCATCAAGAATTTGAACAACAATAAATGTTGCCAAGGATATGGAGAAATAGAAACTCTTCTATGCTATTGGTGGGATTGCAAATGGAGTACAGCTGCTATGGAGATCAGTGTGGAGATTCCTTAGAAAACTGGGAATGGATCTATCCTGCGATCCAGCTATACTACTCCAGTATATCTTTCGAGAAGGACTGAAATCAGAATATTATAGTGATACATGTCCATCCATTTTTATAGAAGCACAATTACAACAGCCAAATTATGGAACCAACCTAGGTGCCCACTAAGAGATGAATGGATTACAAAATTATAGGATAGGCACATAGTGGAATTCTACTCAGCAATAAAGAAGAACAAAATTATGTCATTTACAGGAAAATGGATGGACCTGGAGAACATTATGCTAAATGAGATTAGCCAATCACAGAAAGTGAAGGTCATCTGTTTTCTCTCATATGTGGAAGTTAGGAAAGAATTAGACAGAAGAGGAACTTGAGATAGTGGTGGAGAAATCTCAGTGGAGGGACGAAGGGGGTTCATGGGAGGACAGAGGTTGAGGGGGAGGAGAATGAATGAAGGAAATACTTCCGCTGATGTCATATACATATGTGAAATTACCAATGCCGATTTCAGTATCATGTATGGGGAAGAGGAGGTTGTAGGGAGGGATCCAGGGTTGAGGGGAAGCTTAGCAAGTGCTGTGCGCGTGTATTCCCCTATCACTCTCAAATGCATTATGATGTGAGACTACAATGTCCTAATAAAAGCATAGTAAGAAAAAAAATTACAAAGCTAGGAAGAACTGATTCTGGGACAGAAACTCTGTGCTCATGCCGCATTACAATGATGTCATGTGTATCTACGAATTCATTTCTTAGTAAGCTATTGTCTTTGTGTGTGTGTGTGTGTGTGTGTGTGTGTGTGTGTGTGTGTTCATTAAACAAGCTCATTTTAAATTCATAGTTTCAATCTTAACCGTTGAAGCTCCAGCTACTGACTCTTTAACATGCTAATAATCACATCATCTTGCCTTTCTCACAGAGAATGTGTAAAACGAATAAGAGAAAGGCATAAAAATGTTCAATAAGCAACATTAAGTATATATATATTACTTCACATTGTATATATATATATATATATATATATATATTTACACTATATATATAGTGTAAAAGCATTTATACTGCAGTATTGGCACTATTACTATTTACTGAATGCTTATTACAAAAGACAGTGTTTCATGTTGTACACACACTATTTAAGGCCTTTGTAAAATAGGTGTTCTTATTCTTTGTTTGTAGGTGAGGAAACAGAGGATTAGCAACGATAAATAATAATAGTCATATGATTAACAGGTGTGGAACAACAATTCAAATCTAGGTCTCCTTGGCTCCAGTCGTCATTGTCTTATTTACTATGCTCTTTGAAGCACCCTCAGCCATGGCACCTTGAAGGCGCTCTAGAACAATTGTGGAATGAATTCCAGGTTACCCCACAGGAGCCATTACAACCACTTCTAGAATCCTGAGCACCAGACTCAACGGTGCCATCCTTCTTCATTGCTATATCTCTTCCATGGAAATGTGTATTTTACAGCAAGGCTAGGAAAGTCAGAAATACACAATGGGGGCAAAGGAAACTACCTAATAAAAATATTATGCCATCACTATCCCTTGGGGAGTTTATATTAATTGTTTTCATTTTGAAGGATTTAAAAATAGAGAATCAACTGGGAACACCTCATGATGTATAAAATATCTTTGAGTTTAAAGGGGTGTGATATTTTCCTTCTCATTGCAATAAAGCTTTCGATGACCTCCCACAGCCATAAAGATAGGATCCACTTGTGCAAACCCCTAAGAACCATGCAAATATCATGGTTCTGCAATAAGGGGCAGTCAGCCATTCCAGGAACATGGAAATTAGAACCAGAGCAGCCACATTCAAATGACAGTGTCTTGCTGTTATTCTCGAATTCCTTTTATAGTAGTGAGAAGTCAGAGTAGAGGGGCTGAACACTGCATGTCTCAAAAACTACATTTCAGAGACAACTATTTGGACTGTGTCTATTTGTGTAAGTTAATCTCTTTTTTGGAAGTTCCATCTTAGTCTTTGCACTTATACTGCCTTTAATGCAAAGGATGAAGATCTTTTTCATCTAAAATACTACTATGAGAGAGATGGGTGTTAGAATTCTATTTTTCAGACAGACTTGAAAAAAGGCAAATGACTTAGGCTCGCACTGGGGATGTGGGTTGCCTGAGCCGACCTGAGAAACTGTGAGAGAACCCTGGGTTTCATTTAGATCTTTGTACTCTGCAGTGGGTCAGAAGGGAAATGGCAAGACCAGGATTGTTCATTCTTGACAAAGGACAAGTCCAGGCCATTCTGGTAAGTTTAAATTCCATAAGTCGAATCCTTTTTAAATCATCTTCAAGAATTCTTGGTTATTTGCATGTGTTCATTGATGCATTGAACATTTATTGAGCCCTTGCAATGTGCCTTACAGACGTGCTTTCCATGACTCCTAATTGCGAATCTAGAAATGTATGCATAAAAAAAAAATCAACTATTCATACTGCTTGTCCAGAATACTTCTAGAAATTTCTTCCAAAGAAATGTCAGCAATGCACTTGAAGATTGATTACAGGGATCAAAAACATTATTTATTTTAAAATAAAAAGTTGCTTAAAAATAAATATCACACATTAAGTTACAAAGTTGTTGATTGCTACCATATTCAATCAAATAATGGATTGGTTGGCTAAATTGCTAAACTTGAACTAGCAGGGGTGTGTTGATAGTGGAAAACTCATAATTTCTGGGTTCTATTTTTGAGTCATTGGAGAATGAGGCCATAGTTCTCATCCTTTTTAGAAAAGAAAGTAGTGTAGAGTCTAGTGAGAATTATTTTACATATTCTTTTAGTTCTTATATACTTCTTTCTTTACCATGGACATCTCTGTTAGTAAGGACTTCTGAATTTCCTTAACACCACCCATTCCTCATTAAGAAACATAACTCTAACATAGGGACAAGAAGTGACAATTTTATTTCAGTATTAATGCAGTACAGATCCAATTTTTCCAATTTGGCAAAGGCAATAAACATTTCTCATAAAAGATGTGGTAAATAGATTATAGGAATTTCTTTATCACATTCAAGATTCCTCCATATTTAATCTCTATGAGTCCTAGGGGAAAATTAAATAAAGAACAGAAATAGGATATGAATTTTAACTATTTTTGCTACTTTCCTATTACCAGGAGAAGAAAGTACTATTTTGTAAAAAATGTCAGTGCAAGTCCCACTTAATGAAATCACACTAGAATTGACATATCCTAATGAAAATTATAATAGCCAGAGATAATTATTCTGCAAAAGATCTTCAACATTTCTTTGGACACTCAGGTTTACATACCTTTAAAATATTTCTTTGAGGAGAAAAAGAACTGATTGAGTGATCCATTTTTTATATGCTAAAATCTGGACTTGATATGAGTTTTACTCAAATCACATCAGATTCCTGATGCAAGACTCAGTCCCCAACTTACCAAGACCTGGTCCCGTTTTTACAAATAGGCATCTTAGTCTTTCTCATGAGCATCACAAACCTGCTCCCTGATTCCTCTGCTTGAAAATATGACATCTTTAGCCCTACCTCATACTGCTGAGGACTTTGAAATTTCATTTCCTTCCACCCTCTTTTGGCAGGAGCAAGCCTAATTTTTATGTTTTAGAAAAATTTTAGTTTGCTCATAGGTCCAGGGAGTTGACATCGGTACGCATACAAATATACATACGGGCACATGCACACCCTTGCACATACATACAGGTGCATGTTTGCACATACAAATGATGCTGTCCATGGAAGGCACGCTTCCCACATTCAAAACTCCACCAGAAGGAACTATTTTGTGGATTCTCTGATTTGGAATTCAAACTTAGTATTGATACAGAAAAAAAAATGGGCCGAATGATGAGTTCTAAAAATTATTTAAGGCAAACACTGCTTTGAGGGAAAGTAGAGCACTTCAGTGAAGAGGTTATAATTTGAAATATGTCTAAACCACTTTTCTCTACATCAAAACACTCAATCATGGGATCAAGGTCTTCGCAACATGACCGCCATTGATCTTGTTCTGCATAGGAATGTGCCCCAATATAGAGATGCCTTTACGTATTTCAGGATGCAGGGTTTACACTACTTTTTCCAAAGCTCACTTGCTTACTTTGGGATATGCTGGAAACCTTCAGCCTCTCTTAACAGATGAATGAGAAGTAAGCAGGGCCTTGAGTCACATACCATTCAAATCACACTCAGTCTCAGTTTTCAAATGGGTAACTAAGCCAGGCAGCTTAGCTTAAATGAACCTCATTTTCCTCTGAAATGGGGATAACATGAAAATATGCATGGCAGGATCGAGACAGTACATGACAATCTATCATATAAGACTTTGAAGGGTTAAAAGCTCCAAACTGGGAGTGATGTTAACTGGAGGTGTTTCTTGCCTCTATGCCCGACAAGCAATAACATATCCCTCTGTTAAAGAGACAGAGGATCTGTACAGAACTCTATGTTTAAATAGATCAGGTGTCATTTATACTAATGTTGGGTTTGGTTTTGCCATGTGGAATAGTCTGTTTTCTATTGTTATAACAAAATACCTAGGCTTGGTACCTTACAAATAAAAAAGGTTTACTTAGCTCACAGTTTTGGAGGTTGAAAGTCTAAGATGAATAGCCTGTTGGTTTGTTCTCTGGGGAAGACCTAATAGCAAATGTCATCATGGTAGTGGTATGTTTGAGAAGGAAAGACCACATGGCAAGAGAGGAAGGCAGGGAGCAGGAAGGAGCCAGTCTTGCTCTTATGTTATGGTCCTCTCATAAGAGGTCCCTCAAGAGCTTCATTGATTCCTCTGAGGGCAGTGCTCCTAACAAGCTAGTGATCTTGCATGAGGACCTGCCTCTTTCTAGCAAAAATTTTCCAGGCCAGAGACCTTGCAGCTACTTGAAGAGGGCATAGACACAACAATGCATAGGCACAGATAAAAACTTTCTCAACAAGACCTCAAAGGCACAAGCAACTCAAAGGAAGATCAATACATGGGATTGCATTAAACTGAAGAGCTTCTCTGCAACAACGGAAACTATCAAGAACCTCAACAGAGCGCCCACAGAGTGGGAGAAAATTTTTGCCAGCTACTCCTCTGATAGAGGGCTAATATTTAGAATATACAGAGAACTCAAGAAACTCATGCTAAGAAAACAAATAACCCAATCAAAAAATGGGCAAATGATCTAAACAGACACTTCACAAAAGAAGAAATACAAATGGCCAATAAATGTATGAGATGTTCAACATCATTAGCAATCAGAGAAATGTAAACCAAAACTACCTTGAGATTTCATCTAACTCCAATTAGAATGGAAATCATCAAAAATACAAACAATGAATGCTGGTGAGGGTGTGGAGAAGTGGGAACCTTAATACATTGTTGGTGGGACTATTGTATCCACTTTGGAAAACAGTATGGAGGATCCTCAGAAGAATGGGAATGAACTTACCATATGATCCAGCAATACCACTTCTGGGTATCTACACAAAAGAATGGAAACCGAACTATCAGACCAACACATGTGTATCTATGTTTATAGCTGCACAATTCACAATTGCCAAACTATGGAAGCAGCCAAGATGTCCATTGACAGATGAATGGATTACAAAACTATGGGATATGTACACAATGGAATTTTACTCAGCCATAAAGAAGAACAAAATCATGTCATTTACAGGTAAATGGATGGAACTGGAAAACATTTTGCTAAGTGAAATTAGTCAGTCACAAAAAGTAAAAAATTGTATGCTGTATGCTCTCCCTAATATGCAGAAGCTAGGGAGAAAGTGGGTCATAAGAGGACTCTAGACTAAGAAGGAGAAACCCCAGATGAGCAAAGAAGGTAACTTAACTGAAGATGATGGAGGGGAACATCCTAGTGCACATGTTGTACTTTCACAAATATATCAAAGTCAATCACCAAACTGAACTTGAGAAGGAGGGGGGGAGAGGGAATTGGGGAAGGGTTAAATGAGAGATGTGTGTATGTATGCCTTTACCAGCTTATACCTAACAAAGATGAATGATTATAATGCACCAATATGATAAAAATAAATAAAAATTTAAAAAAAGAAGTTATACCTGCTGTTCTTCCAAAGTAGACAAAGTGGTACATTACCATTAGAAATAAAGTAACTCCAGAGTCATTGCACTAGACCTTTCTTCTTTAAATGGTATTCATCAGAGAAAAAAAAAGCAAGCATATATCTTCCAATACTTGAAAAAGAAGATCGTACTTTACCCATTTTTTTCTGATTTTTTTAAACTATTCTTATTTAAAATATGTGAAATATGTGAGAGTTCAATTTCCTGGTCTTGATTTATACCAAATTGACACAAAGGTGCATTTTTATGGCAGGGATTTGTGGAAGAAGAAACATTTCTGCTGAGGTGGGTCAGAAGGAGGGAAGGAGAAATAAAATAGTAAGTTTAGCAGAATCACAAATTAATAAATCATAATATTAGCAACACTTGTATGATCATCTCTAATTACTCCCACAACATGGACTGCCAGCAAGACACCATTCGAATATTGCAAGTCATCGTCTCTCAGAAGTTCCTATTATGATTTTCAAAGGAGCTTTCTAAACTGTCGGGCTTATCTATGACAACTCAGAGGCTGATTTTATGTTGGTAGAAATGATTTTTACAGTTGTCATAAACTCAGAAACATACTAAGCTAGCTATTATAACTGCAAGGGTCCTAATTAAGGGGTTCCATAGAATGATTTTTAGATAAATGACAGTTTTAATATCATTACTTTTTTTTTCCCCTTTGATTTTTCTCTAAGGGGAAAATAAAGGGGACTCAGGGGACAATGCACTAGTATATATTTTCAAATATAAGGAGAAAATGGTAGACTTAGCTGGATTTGACACAGACAGAATAAATGAATTCAGAGGCAATTAAAAGGGATTTAGGCATTACTTATAAAAACTCATGTGAGCGGAACATGCAAAATGAATTAAATGGGGGAATTTGAGCCACTATTGTATAATCTATAGTTTCTTGGCATTCACAATAGGACTTTACTAGATCATCATTTGCAATGGTAGTGAGTCTGTCTTGGACTCTACAGAGGCATTTTGTATTCTAAAGTATGAGATGGACTTTATTTAAAAAAAAATCCATACTGAGCCCTGTGAAGACTCAGAATTCAAATATACCGGAATGATGAATGTCTCAGAAATCATGAGCTCTTTTCTCCCTCTGCAGTATCTCAATAGGTGGCCAATCAGGCATTGCATAAATAATTGCAGAGATTTGGCTTTTTGGAGAGCTTGGTTTAAAAAAAAAAAAAGGTTATTTATATTAATTAAAATCACTTGGTTTTTGGCCAGTGCTGAGTTCATGTTAGACTATTTGGAGGAAACAAATTTTATGCAGCCTAACCCCTACCATGTGCTAAGTCCTCCCTCAGGGAAAAATACTTCTGTGGCATTTTAGATGCCAACAGCCATTTTCACATTAGAACAAGGAGAGGAATGTGACCGTGGAGTGTTAAACTCTGCTTGTAAACCTGATTCTTCCAGCCAAGTGGGATGACAGACAATGGTGGCTGGCTCTCTGGTGTGCCGGGTGTCGTGGCTTCTGCACCAGCACTCTTTGCAGCTCTTCCTGACCACTCTTCACAGTTCCTTCCTCACCCAGCTGTCTCCCCCAGGAAGTCCGTGAGGACCTCTGCAGTCACAGCTCTGTGGGAAGCGTTCCACTCCAGTGGCATTCTACAGAGTTGGTGGTCGAATATGATCCTTAGCCCAGAGACCTTGGAGGGAAGAAAACACATTCATAATTTTGTGATCAATTATCTGTTGATGAACACCTAGGCTGGTTCCATAATTTAGCTGTTGCTGCTATCAACATGGATATGCATGTATCACTATAATCCAAGGACTTGGATTCCTTTGGAAAGGTGCCCAGGAGTGGTAGGGCTGGGTCGTATGGTTGTTCCATTCCTAATCTTCTGAGAAACCTTCACACTGATTTCCAGAGTGGCTGTAGTAGTTTGCATGGAATTTTGCTCATCCGTAAAGAATAAAATAAAATGATGTCATTTGCAGGAAAATGACTGGAACTTGAGGATATTATGCTAAGTGAGGTTCACCAGTCTAGGAAAGCAAATTGTTGTACCTTTTCACTCATATATGGGAGTTTGAGAGAAATTGGGAAACCAAAGAGAGCTCAAATAGAGAAGCAGAAACTCCAATAGAACAATGGAAGAGGTTTAGGGGAGGGAGAAGGGAGGATAGAGACATAAAGAAAGTAACAGCATAGATAAGGGTATGTACATATGTGAAATTGCCAATGTCAATCTCGAGAACATGCATGGGGAAGGCGGGAGAAGGTGGGATCCAGAGGGATATTCATAAAGTGTTGTCTGCATATATATTTCTATTACTCTGTACCTCAGTATAATGTACAATTATAATGTATCAATAAAAGTATAAAAATACATTCGCACAAAGTACTGAATTTGAATAAAAATGGCTGCAGTTATCTGATTCAATGTCTACTCTTAGGAGCAAGCACATCTCACCAACTATTTCACGATGTAACTTCATCCTATATCCTTTGTCTGGAATAATTTGGAAAGAACCAGTGGAGTCAGTAGCTACCAATGTTCATTTAATAAAATGAAAAAGTACACACACTTGTAGATGGAATGCCCGTCATAAAAATAGCACTGCTCTGGGAACCAGGAAGACTAAGTTCTTGTCATACCCCTTTTGCTATTATCTTTCTAAGTGACCCCAGGCAGGTCACAGAGTTCCCAAGTCTGAATTCTCTTGTTGATCAAATTGCAAGGATTGAATTAAAGGATAGCTTTTTTCCTTTTCCTGCTGCATCCATCTTTCTTCCTTCCTTCCTTCCTTCCTTCCTTCCTTCCTTCCTTCCTTCCTTCCTTCCTTCCTTCCTTCCTTCCTTCCTTCTTTTCTTTCTTTCTTTCTTTCTTTTTCTTTCTTTCATGGTACTGGGGATGGATCACAGGGGCATTCTACCTCCAAGCTATACCCCTAGGCCTATTTTATTCTTATATTTGGAAACAGGGTCTTACTAAGTTGAAGACAACCTCACTAAGTAGCTGAAGCTGACTGGCTGCAAACCTGCGATCCTCCTATCTCAGCCTTCCAAGTACTGGGATTACAAGCATGCGCCACCATGCCTGGCTTCACTGCACCATTTCTTGATTGTATTCTCTTTTTAGGCTTATCTGTGGTAGAACATCCCACTAAATGGTATGAGGTGATAAAAACAAATGAGAATGCTAAAACTTTACCGTTTAACTGGTAGAAATAAATATGCACATAGGAGAAAACAGAGAGAAGGCGGGGTTAGCCATACATAAAGTCTTGAGAAGAGAGAGATTGGAGTTCAAGGTTGACAGTCATGCATTGAAGGCATAGATGGGGAAAGACACAGGTGCATGTGAGTTGGCATGGGCAGGGCAGGCTGAGGCTGGCCAGAGCACAGAGGAATTGGGTGTGGAATGACAAACCATGGCTTCCAGTCTGAGGAAATTGATGTTCTTTCTGAAGCCCTGCAATCTTTTACTGTCATCACATTGACTTCAGTATAGAACATCAACCTCATTATAAATCATTAAAATTTGGGAATGGATGTTTGCAGGATGCAGGTACTAATAAAAAAACTCTCTGAGCAGTGGTGAAGGGACTGGCCAAGGAGTAAGGGCTGCAGCAGGAGCTGGCTGGCCATGCTGCAGAGAAGGGCCTCTTCTTTTCTTTGTATCATGGGACCCTTTCTGAATATAGACCAGCAACACACCAAGCCATGAGCATGGTTTTGTGGGGCTCAGGAGACCTCCAAGTACAGCACCCCTATTTTCTCCATTTTGAATGTGTAGCCACATTTTAGGCAACTTCTTTGAAATGCCCTGTTGATTTGGTTAAATGATTAAGATTCCATGTGTAATGTGCTAAAAGGAGATTCTATATGTGAAAAAGTCTAGTGTCTACCAAATAAACTAGACTTCGATGGTGGAGGTCATCAAACTTGGACAGATAGACACCTGCCTTCTGGCACTGGGATTTGGGGCACTAGGTTGAGTTTCACAGGTCTTCATTCTGCCGCCCTCTCCCTCACGGGAACATGGCTGGGAAGTCCTGAAAGTGGATGAATTTGATGTTTCCTCATTTCCTGTGTGCTGCTTATCCTCTGACCTCTGACTAAGGTGTCTACTCCTCTCTGTCTCTGCCTTTGTCTTTCTTTTGATTTTACCCAACAAAACGAGCTCATTTTGAAGTTCCCTCTGAAGAGGGGATTCTTCTGGGGAATTGGGGAGACTTTCTTCTCCTCTACTTTTCCTTATGTTATTCAAAAAATTATATATATAATTTTTAATATATATTATAATATATATATATAAAGAGAAGAATAAAACAGTCTCCCCATCTCATTCTTAGTTTTTGTCTCTTTTTTCCAAATGATAATTGCATATTTGGTATGTTGAAAGGACTTTCCTAAAGCCAGAAAATATGCAAAAGAATTTTCAAATCCAGAATTTATCCTTCAGAGACATACAATCTCATAGGATAAATAATATAAGTATGACTTGGTACACATTATATAATAAATGTGCTCTAAATATTCCCATAAAAGATTTGTCAACTTTCTCTAGCTATGGGTAAGTCTTCTTTATTTTGAATGTTTTACATATTCGGGAATTCTAGCTGACCTGTATTTTCCCTATCAAAGTAAATTTTAACTGGGAAAGGTTTAATTTTTTTTTATTGAAGAACTTAAAATCATGTCTTTGAAGTACATAAAGGAAGCTCCAAAATTGTTTTCAGTGACTCTTTGTACAGCCTTCTGAGTGGATTTTGAAGAAAATAATATTAGTCTACCTACCCATATACATAAATCACTGTACATTTAAAAAATAATTCATTTTATTTGAATATTACTGTGTAGGAGCAAGTGAAGGAAATGAGGGAGAAAGGAAGATGAAAAAAGTCAAATGTCAAAGTTTAGAAGTAGAATTATAATAATAACTGTGTTCTTCATAGATGGGGATGCTCAGTAATTAAAAATTAAGTTGCATACTTTCAAATTCTGTGATTGTGAATATATTTGTACCTTAATGGGAAAGATAAAATACCATAAGCTATTACAAGCTATTGCAAGCTAATTTTCCTTACCAAAATTAGTAGAAAAAAAAACAGAACATACCTTTCGTGTGGATAAGTAGGAGGAAGTTCTTGCACGAAGCCATCCAGATGGTGGTCGTAAAATGATATGAGTCAGAGGCTTGTGTTACATACTGTCAAGAAATCAGGCAAATGGGCTCCTACATTCTGAGAAAAAAGGTTAATAGTGCTTCAAATGACCTAACCTGGAGTTTGAAATTATAGACAAACGATTTTCCTACTGTTCAGCAAATCATGCTGAGTAAGGACATGGACTTTATGAGTTTGTGTTACTTCTGCTCTTGATCAAATAGATGGGCAGATGAATTATTATAATATTGGAAAGATGAGGGAGCAAATGTCGTGAGCGGGTATGGTATGGTACACAAAATGCCTCCTGCATAAGAACTGACTGAAAAATTAGGCGTCTTTTGTCTGAAGGAGGATGAAGTCCGAGGTGAAGACATGATCAAAGTTTATAAATTCATGAAAGGCATTGCTAACATGATCATGGGCCTGTTAACCAAATCCAAGAATATTTGAACTGTAGGGCTGTCTTTGAAGTTTGAACAGGGTAGTTTTAGGATAGATGAAAGGAGGGACTTTCCTACAGTGGGAAAGAAATTTGTGGAAGTTTCCCAAAGTTACAAGCTGAAAATACTATCTAAACATTTTCAGGGGGCATAAGAGATAAAGTTTATGTGGGGATGCTTGGAATACCTGCAAAGCCATTTAAGGGGATGATGATGACATTTTCTTAGTTTCACTTTTTAAATCATTATTATATACAGAGAAAAAAATACTTAAAATCTTCATAGTCCCTAATAAATTTTCATGTATGGAATCAGGGTAAAAATACTAACATGACATTCATCAGCAACAAAAAGCACTGTGATTTCCAAAATTCTTTTTTTTTTTTTTTTTTTTGCAGAAGAGATCAGTGATCTCCAGCTGAGGTTGACGGAAATTCTCTCTTTGTGGGAAACCTAATGCCCATTGTCTCATGGTATTTCGTCACAGTCTCTTGGACATTGACCCTATCAGGCCTCTTCCTTCACCTTAGTCTGGGAGCAGGACAAACAAAACCCATCTTTCTGTTGCCTTTTCTCATTGGTGGAGGAGGACAAATAAAATCCCCATTTCTACTTCATTTTCCTCTGATACTGGATTCCAATTGTATCTAAATAATGACTTCTTAATAATCCATTCTTTTCACACGTGGGCTCTGCGTCTCAATTTAGATGATTTCCTCTGAAATATCTTTCCTTCCTTCCCTGCCATCTGTTTGACTTGAGCAATTGTTCATCTAAGATCTAGCAAGAGCCCGCCACAGCTCAGCTTTTCATAGATTTGTTTCCATCCATTTTCCTAACAACCTCCAGGAAGTGCACTCAAAGCCACACAGGAAGCCACGTTCTTGGTCACACAGGACACTGAGCTTTAGAAGGGCCGTGTGTGTGTGTGTGTGTGTGTGTGTGTGTGTGTGTGTGTGTGTGTATGTGTGTGTGTGCGTTTCTTTCTTTCTTTTTTTTTTTTCTTAATGTCTTCAGTCACTGACTAGAAATTCTTAACCATTTTTGTTCCCAGGGCTTTGCATTTTTATTTTTTTGCACTGGATCCTGCAGATTATGTAGCATGGCTTGGAGAAATAGACTTTGATCTCCCCTTACAAGGAAGGAAAGGATGCCATCAAGTAGGACTTGGCTCGGGAGGGGCTAATCTAGCTGACAAATTCTGAGCATCCCAATGCAAACTTCTTCCAGATTGACCACTCTTCAGGTTCCCTGAACATCAGAGCCCTTGAACCCCACATCACTGCCATAGAAAATGTCTCCCTAAGGGAGTACAGGGGAAGCCACTTTGTGCATTTCAGTTACAGACTCATTTCCTCTCTTTGACCTTGAACTACCCTTTGCCCTGTAGGCAGGAGATGGTGGCTGAGTAGTGGGGGTGGGGGAGAGAGGAACAAACAATGCTCATACACACTTTCAAATTAATATGGCTGACTGCAATGAAACGAGTCATTTGGAAGTGAGTATTCTGTATTGAAGGATTATTTCCTCCCCGTGGGGGCCCTTTCCTGTTGTCACCCAGCCCCTGTCTCTGTCCCCAAGGCTGCAACGGGGTGAGTCAAGGACCCTGACCTTGCCGTGATATCACTGTTCAGGCAGCCACAGTTTAAGGCCTTGCCGTCAAGAGCAGAACAATGATGCCATTTTCCTCCTGAGTTGGAAGATCTTTTTTTCAAAGCAAAATAAAATGTCCAAAGCTCCAGTGCCTTTTTTTTTTTTTTTTTTTTTTTTTAGTAATTTCTTCTTTACCCCAGTGGGCTCCTGTTTTGCTACAGTTCTTGCCAGAAGAAGGTATTTGACAGGCTTGATCCTATGATGACCACACTCAAGAAGTGACCTGCTGCCCATTGATAGAATAAGAAGAGCTACCCGTGACCACTGTACTCTTAGGATCTGATCCTTAAAGTGGCTATCAGCATGCCATATTTCCCTATAACTTCTGCCTATACAAATGAAAAACATTATGCTGTTTTCTATTTTTTAAACAATTTTTTAAACTGATAACAAAAGCTGTGTAGTCCAATGGAAAGACACACATTGTTGGTAGGACCCAGATGTCTTTGGAATTAAGGATCCTGGAAGAGCACATAAACTAGTAGTGGTGTTTTTCCAAGAAGAAGAAGGAGGTTTTCTTAAAAACATCCTTTCCTGGACCATCTAGTTTATAGCATGGCTCATGCATGATATCAAATAGCTTTTTATAGCTGTTATCTGAAGTCATTACTATTATTTGTCTCTATTTGTGTTACATGATTGTGAGTGGGAAGAAGCAGAGAAGGAAGACGCCCCTAGGCAGTAGCGGGCATGTGACTTGGTTAAATCCTCTGCTATCATTGTCTTGACATTCTTAATCCTTTCCTGACACAGAGACTTAACCTTTTCATTTGTAACACAGGATCCTACAGAGTATGTAGCCCAGCTTGCCCATCAGTGATAGCCCACTAGCACTAACATTGACCAATGAATGCCCCTAACTCCTTCCTGAAACTGCATGGTGTGATGGTTGGTCTGGATTGTCAACTTGACCAGATCATGAAACACTCAGATGATGTGACTGTTTGTGTGTGTGTGTGTGTGTGTGTGTGTGTGTGTGTGTGTGTGTGTGTAGATGACTGGCTTATGTATGTAGGGCAGATTGAAGAAGAAGTCTTGCTCTGAATGTAGGCAGCACTGTTTTGATAGGCTCAGGACCTGAATAAAAGGAGAAAGCCACGTGAAGGTGTGTGTGGTTCTTCCTGAAGATAGCAAGTCTACTCTCGTTTGTGACATCAGCCTTCAGCTCTTGGAACTGGATCTTCACCATTATTTCTCCAGAGACTTTCCTGGCATTTCCATCTTGGACTAGGACTTTAAATTAGCGGTCATTCTGATTCTGAGACTCCAGCTCTTGGACCACTGGACCAACCACTGGTTCCTCTGGTTCTCCACATGGAGTCACAACTTGGAACTACGCTGCTTTGCACTGTAAGATGACTTGGTAAATCCCCCTTTTACCATGTACACATCCTGTGAGTTCTATTACTCTAACGAACCCTGCCTAATACGCATGGAATCACTTTGTTTTCTACTAAAATCTGTAAGATGTGTGTTTAGGTACATGAACTTGCATAGATGTCTATTTTTATGGAGATATAAATGAATCCGAGAAAAGTACCTATAGACGTGTAGTTTGAATTAAAGTGAGAAAATAATAGAAAACCTCCTGAATCAATTGCACATCTATTTATAGGCATATTTGCTCCATCTACTCCAGTGTAATTTAATATGTGTCACCTTCATTTAGGACATGATGTTCTTGGATGACTTTTCAGTATATTCAATTAGCACCTGATATAACAGGTGACCCCATTCTTTAGATGTTCTATATTAGAATTGGAGGTGCTTTGCCAATATTATTAATATAATATCACATCTCTGACCTCTGGTACCAGTAAATAAAAAAGCTCACTCTTTTACAAGTTGTAAAATTCAGTAAATTTACTTAAAGACAGTTTTCTTTTTGTGGAGTGTGTGTGTGTGTGTGTGTGTGTGTGTGTGTGTTTACTGGAGGTGGTACCACCCAGGGGTATTCTCCCAGTGAGTTACACTCCTAGACATTTTTCATTTCTTATTTTTTGAAACAGGAGGATCTCACTATATTATTGCTTGCTGACCTAGAACCCGAAATCTTCCTGTCTCGGCCTCTCAAGTAAAGGAATTCCTTTAAATAATTTGAAGTCTTTTTGTATGGAGCCATCGAGGATGCAATCTATATCACAGGCATGCCTGCTTTTTCAATTTTAAGAGACACTGCAGATTTTGGAACACGCGCATACAATTTAATGGCTACATTTGTAAGTTGAAAGAAAAAGGACAGAAGAACAAATGGTCCTCCTGGCCATCTGTTTTATGGAGTCCATGTGCATGAAGGTGATGAAAAATAATTTGGAACTTGACCTTTTCTTTGGTATTACCCCATAGTTCTAGGGTTTGTTTTGCCAACATCTGATAACAGAGGTCAATAAACTTCTTGTATAAAAGGGATGGATAGTAAATATTTTAGGCCTGGTTGGCTAGAATCTGTTGCAGTAACTGTGCTCATTGTACAAAAACAGCCACAGATACTATATGAGTGGATAAAGGTAGCTGTGTTTCAGCTAAAAAGTAAGAAAGAAAAATCTACACATAGGATAGACCTGGCCCACTGGCCATGGCTTCTGTACCTCTTCCGTACAATCTGCCCATTGTATCTGCTTGTATTTCAACCTTGGTGGATAGTGTGGCCCCATTGTAGATAAAAAACCAACAATGATTAATTATTTTCATTTTATGACCTGTGAGAGAAGGACCTCATAATAGGCTGGGCACAGAATTAAATGGAGAGAAAAGTTGAATATGTATCCTCCCTGAAACTTCCAGGTCTGGATGGGGTGAGAAGGGAGAGATATTTTAAAAGGGACAGAAGAAGCTGGGTGTGGTGCTGCACACCTGTAATCTCAGCACTTGAGAGGCTGAGATGGGAGGTTTGCAGGTTCGCAGCCAGCCTCAGCAACTTAGCAATGACCTCTGCAACTTAGTGAGACCCTGTTTCAAAGTAAAAAATAAAATAGGGCTGAGGGTGTAGCTCAAAGGTAGTATGACCCTGGGTTTGATCCCAAGCACCACAAAAACAAAACAAAGGGGAAAAAAGCTAGCAAAAACAAAACAAAAAATAGGACAGAAGAAGGAAATGGCTTTGATTAGACTCAGACAAATGAGCAAAGCCCACATTTACAATCGGCAAGATGGGGAGGGGCTTGTGGCCTTTCTTATCCTACTTTCTCACTACAAAGGCCAAGACCAGGTCTTCACCTGCCACCAAAGTTCTCCTTCCTAAGGGAATGAGAAGTATCCCTGCAGAAGGATTCTCTGCAAAAGCACATAATCTATTAGCATATTAAATAAGCCAGATACAACAGGCACTTTGTTCTTTCCCAACAACATTCCTCTAGTGCTGTTTTCATTCCCAGAGGGAGAGATTCCAGGTGGAACCCATAGCATATATCTGCTCATTTTCAGGGAGATAAATACAAGCTAAGCTTAAGACTCCAGATTATCTTCCAAATTCAGAATTTCTGCTTGTTTCTAGTTCAGGCTGGTGAGTCTAGAACGAGTTGGTGGTGGTGGGCTCAGGTGCTGCTTCTTATGCTTGTATGTTTATGGTGTGTAGAGAATGTGGCTGGGGGCAGGCACAGTCCTCTAGGCTGGGGCAGGTCTGCTTGGCCATCGCACCTCTTAGGGTGACTCATACAGAACTCTTAATTCTGTCTCTCGGGCAGGAATTATGGCTTCCTAGAAAACCTCCTGGGGGACATTCAGCTGTGTTTCCCAGGTGCACTATTCCTTCTGTCCACCTGTTCCTCGTCACCCCTTCAGCTTCCTGCCTTTCTCCACCATGATGTCTTCTATGCATGGAGCGTCTTTGTAAGGCCTCCTGGTAGACAGGCCACTGGGAGAGATTCCCTCCAAGACAAGGGAACACAGCCCTCCTGCAGGAGGCTCACACCCAGTCTTGGGATGCACGCTTGGGCCTGGCGGCCGTAACAGGGCACCCTGTTCCCAACATGCCTTCTCTCCCTTCTGGTAAATCCAGTCAGAACCCGTTATTACCCCCTTTTCAGGCATGAGTCAAATATTAGTCACTGTCTTCCTCTAATCCCAGTTCCAGATTTTTAACTGTCCTTCTTGAAATTTCTCTTACTTCTCAAAAAGGTGAGGAGGAGGCAGATTCCTCTGTCTCCCATAGCTCTTCCTCAAGCCTCTTCTCTCCCTCGTTGTTGACTTTGTCACCTTCCAGTACATAACATGGAAGTTGGTGACCAGTGTTTAACCTGTCCATCTGTCTCCCTGTATGGAGTAGTTTGCCCAACAGCCATCGCCAGCTGCAGAAGTTGTTTGTACCTGGGTTGTGTTGGTGATGGTGGACTCGGGAGCTTCTATTCACAGTCCTAAGACAACAAGAGAAACACACCAACATCTGTTTACATGTGTGCAAAGTGGTGTAGAGCATGAGAAACCTAGGTTCACAGAGGAAGGAAATAGTCTCTTGTGTTCCAATCCATGTAGTCTCATTTCAGAGTTTGGGGACTTAATGAATGCATTTTGCTGTCCTTTGACCTTTTACTGCTTTTTTATTTTCTTTATCATGGTCATGGATGCAGGCTGAAGCTCTAGCAGCCACTGTGTGACTCCAAAATGAAATACTAGTGATATTACCAAGGTCAAATATCAGCTCTGGACTATGTTCACAGTTCTTATTGGATGTCAAAAAAGAAACCCTTTATTTGTTTAAGGCATCATATTGATTTTTCTGTTACTGGGTCAAAACATTCTAGCTGACAGAACAAACTCATGCAATGTGATGTTTTTGTTGTTCTCTTCTCTGACATATTTCAGTCATATTTCCTATATGGGTACCAAAATATATGTAGATTTGCATCATAATTTCAAGTGTTCTCATGGAATTTTGTCACATGAATGTGCACCAATTAGTAATAAGATCCACCATGCATAAACATTCAGGATGTTTCCAATTCTTTGCCAAAACAAACAAAGCTCTGTGGCTCCTTTGTTTAGCGAAACTTCTTAAGAAGGGATAGAAATTGAGATTCTGGTTGATTTAAGCAAAAAAAATAATTGGAAGGAGTTTGGATAATTCAGAGTCACTAGATGAGATAAAGTATATACTTAGAAAATAGGATAAAGAAAAAAGTTAGGCATAGAGAAGTAAAGCCCAAACCATGCCCAGGACCAGTTGGCCAAGGACTTGTTGCCGACACCACTGGTACTGAGGGCCGCCATGTCGCTGTTAATTCCACAAACTGTGTCTTCTGTTTTCTAGCCATGGATTTATTAGTGTATTTCCATTGCCTCTGCTGCTTTTTGTAACTGGTTCCAGGTTAAAACTCCATGCAGTAACATGACTGAGTTGAGCCTCCATCTCTTGTCTTTGTGGTAAACCCCCAGGATTACCCTGAGAGAAAGTAAGCATGGGGAAGAGACCCTGAGATCCTCAGCTGCTGTGGTGAGTTGTGAGTTCTTATCTCCTCAAGGTTTATACATGGGTTCCTCAAAAAGAGGAACGAGGCTGGGCATGACGGCACACACTTGCAATCCCAGTACTTGGGAGGCTAAGACTGGAGGATCCAGGTTCACAGCCAACCTCAACTATTAGTGAAGCCCTCCGCAACTTAGTGAGACCCTGTTTCAAAATAAAGACTGAAAAATAGGGCTGGTGATGTAGCTTGGAGGTAGAATGCCCCTGAGTTCAATTCCTGGTACCACACACACATAAAAAAAGAGGAATGAGGTTTAAATGGAGAGCCAGGGCAGGAGAAGTCACAAAGTTCTCAGGCGCATTCCTACGTGGGTCTTTCTGTACTTTTGCAGAAGTTTGTTTGCAGGCTAGAACCTCAATGTAACCTCAGGCATCTGGATCAAAGGTTTATATTCATTTTATAGTAGGATAACAACCCCAAATTCCTCTTACAAAATGTTTATACTAATTCATGGTGTTATCAACAATGAATACCAATTTTGATTTCTCCTTTCTACTTTCAAAATGGGACACTTTCAGTTATTCAAATCAAAGATTTGTATAAGAAGCACTGAAACCCCTCAAAAAAATTCTTAGTTGGAACAACTTAATTTTTCTCTATCATTCTATATACTTTACACACAATAATGAGAAATAATAAATAACACTTTCAACATTAAGTACAACTGTTATTATTAAATTTGCTTTCAAACTTTCAGAAAGGTCTGTGTACCCCATAGTATTTTATATGCATTAATATAAATCAAAATGTCACTATATATGTATATGTATACAATATGTATATGTATATTATATTATATAAGTATATTATATTATGTATACACAATATATATATTTATATTATGTATACAATATGTATATTATATTATGTATATATAATATAATGGAAATGTGTATATGGATATAGTTGTGTTTATATAAAGAATAGCAAAGTAATTTAAGAAGCTTATTTTCTTTCCTATGGTCAGATCACTTTCCAGTTAACATAAAAAAGTATTAATAGATTATATGGCTAACATACTTCAACAAAGAGCAATGAGCTCAGCAAGATATTTGTGCTAAGCAAGCTTTGGCTTCCACATTAAAATACATCCTGTAGTGCTTTATCTGAACTTCTCTTAAGGTATCACATTATACATTAAATCAACACTTCTTAAAGGTGGGGGGGTTAAAGTGGTATTCAAATAATAATCATAATGGTCCATGAACTAACAAGTGCTATGGTTAGGCAAAATTAAGCAGACTCCTTACTGCAAAGCTTCCACGGGCCCCAGTATGCAAATGTAGTTCAAATCTCCAAGAAGAGAAAATAATCAGGAAGCTTGCCCAATTGATGAAGATCCTTTTTATCATCAGACTGCACCTATTTTTGACTGTATATTAAAATTGGTAGTCTTAAGGGTAGTGTGAGTGTGTGTGTGTGTGTGTGTGTGTGTGTGTGTGTGCACGTGCACATGTTGAACCCAGGGGCATTCTACCTCCAAACTACATCCCAAGCTCTATTTTACTTTTTATTTGAAACAGGGTCTTTCTAAGTTGCTGAGGTCCTTCCTAAGTTGCTGAGACTGTCTTCAAACATGTGATCCTCCTATCTCAGCCTCCCAGGCATGTGCCACCATGCCCACCCTTAGGGTAATTTAAACATAAGCATCATTTAGTCTATTACCCCATTGGAAGCAGTAGCCCAGTTGCTTTTATCTGCATTAGCCCTGAATGGGGGATACTCACCATTAACTACATTATGTGACCGATGTAAACATTCCCCATTTGCCTGCCTGTTGAATGAGCAAGTAGATTAACTCCATTTAATTGGAATCCAGACAGTGAACTTTCCCCAATAACTCTGTTGCAAGTCTGAACTTGTTCTGAAGTATAAAACATCTAGCAATAACTTGGCATTTGCATATTTATTAGTAATCTGAAAGCCTCTTTCAGTTCAGTAGCTATAATTTAAATCTCACTTTAGCATCTTATATTTCAGTTGAGTCTCAAATTCTGAAATTTTGCCATTTCTTAAGGGCATAAACAGCTTTCTGCTCTCTTCCCTGTGGGGTTTTGAGCTGAGAAGATGGGCATAGATTACTAATTTTTCTTATATGCTCTACTTTCCGAAGTCATTAGTTGGTATCTTTACATTTTCTATATACTGTTTGTTTGGGTGGTCTTTGATATCATGATCACCTGTCAATCACTTATCTTTGTAATCCAAGCTTTGTGACCCTCCTTCCCCAGAGAGGTGTGAGGTCAGCGCACCTCTGACTCTTGGATGTGGTTTCTCCAGGGCTCAGATGGATCTTTCAGAACATAGTAATGCCTCAATTAATGCTTGTCAGACAAGTAATTGCATGGTTATATTGTTGAGAGTTCTGCTAAGTAGATCTAAATTTTAGATGTTAATATTTGATGTGTCTAAAAATGTAGTTCTCCATTTAACTTCCTATACATACAAATGAGTTCACTAGTCTAGTATTTCTTAAACTCAGGTCATACACATATGCTTCTCGAAGCAAAATAGAAGTTCTCATAGATTTATAGTGTTGTTTTAAGAAGCTTATAGTATTGATATTAGTACTATGCAATATATATTCTAATACATAATACATTTAAACTAGGTATAAATAAATTATACTTATAAATCAAATAAAAATAAATTTGCACGTAAATATAATATTTAAACCAAAGAAATTCAAGTCAGCATTACGTAACTTAAAATAGCACGTTAGCTGGCCTAACCTGTAATCTCAGTATTTAGGAGGCTAAGACAGGAGGATCATAGGTTCATGGCCAGCCTCAGCAAGATAATGAGGCCCTACCCGACTTAGTGAAATCCTGTTTCAAAGTAAAAAACATAACAAGGCCTGGGGGTTTAGCTCAGAGGTAGAATGTCCCAAGATTCAATCGCCAGTACCACATACACACACACAAAGGTCCATTAGTTTTACTCTTAAGAAACTGCCATTCAAGGTGTAAGCACAATGCATTGATTGATGAATATATCTGATTTCAGCATGACTCATCTGCCATTGCTGAATGATGCTCCAACTTTTGCTGTTTTCCTATAACCAAATTTCTATAACACCTTAATGTACTAATTATCATGGAAATGTTCAGTCATTTTGATTTCAGTTAATAGAAACAATATTTACGTACTAATTGTACCTTCTGCATTTCAGCATTAGGCTACAACAATCCAAGATGTACTCTTTCACACCAATATGATTAGAAAGAGACATAAGAATGTATACTCAAAAACCCAAAGGCAATAGTCAGGCATCAGATGGTTTGAAATGACCACATCACATACTTAACATTAGTAACATTACCCATGAAATGAAATCATAACAGCAAAATCTTTTGTAATTAAAACAATTTGCTGAGAACATGTACTAGTTTGAAAATTACTGCTAAAGTCAGAGGTCTTTGAATCTTTCCCAAGCTAATATTTGCCAATGCAAATTTTTGAGTGTAAAATTATTAACTCCAAGCATAATGAACAATTCAGTTATCAGAGCACAGTATTCTTGGGCTGTACTGATTAACAAAGGCATCCTTTTGGGTGCTTCAATATCCCTGTGACATAGGTTTTAATATACATCTTTATGTTTCTGTTGCTGGCGGAAAAAGACAATGGAGACTACCATCCAAATTAGAAAACAAACCAGACATTTAAATTAGAAAAAAATAGTGGAGAAAAAAAACAGTGAAGTGGTAAGAAAGTTAGGCTTCCTCTGAATATATCTTGATTTAGAGATTTTGATTGTGGAACTATGCATATTTTCATACAAGACATAAACACATTTTTTATTGTGTCCGCCAATAAATAATGGTGATGCAGTCATTTGGTTTCAATTTCACAGCATCTTCTACTAAATATTTTTTAAACATAAACGTTCTAAACATCAGTTTTGTTTTCTCATCTTTTAAAATGAAACAATAGTGCACATTAGTCTCTAAATTTGAAATAACATGATTTCTCAAGGCCTGGAGCAACTTTCGGCTCTTTCTTCCTTGGGGTTATGTAGGGAGAGGATGGAGATGGATTCTTCAATTTTCTAATGTTTTCTACTTGCCCAAATCATTAGTTGGTATCATTATATTTTACCTATACTATTAAGGAGTCCCAGGAAGCCTGGCTCCTCCTGTCACCCCTGAACTCTCCTGTCCCTGGTGAGTCCTCAAGCAGTCCTGATGTGTCAACTTATCCCATGTCACTATTACTTTTATCTTTAAATAAACTTGGGACTTAAAGATCCTTTCCAGGAGACTCTCTTATTATTGTAGGGAACAGAGAGATCTCTGACTCAGGATCTCTACATGTCAAGAGTGAGCTATCTCTTTAAGGTGCTACCGTGTTCATCCCTTAGAGATCAAGAAGATTTGTTGTTGCTAATGGTGTTGTTAATGCAGGTTCAGAGCTTGAAAGATATTGAAGTGAAAGAGACTGTAGATGAATACCAAGTGTGTTCCTTGTGTCTGCTTTGTATGCTTACAACATGGCAGAAAGAAATGGATAAAACCATGAGAATGACTCCCACACAGGCTGGGGATTAATTTATCAATCTAGGAAACCTTCACTAGACGACCAAGTGGATTGAAGCTAGAATTGTAGCTTGGTAGATTGGTCTTAAAGTGTCAGGAGTCCACAGTCTAAGTTAGCATCTCAAGTAGTGGGAAACTTCTCTACCAACATCAGAAACAGGACAGTGAGGCCTACTATGAAAAATGTAAGACAAACCAAATATTTAAAATAAGAAAATAACATATCGGAGGGAAATTACACTTCCTTGAGTATATCCAGCTTTGTAGATATGATTATGGAGCTGTGTGTGTTTTTATATAAGACAAAGGTAAACCAAAATACAAACACAAATCACCAGCTATTAAAACAAATACACAATAAATAAAGAAATCCTGTTTATCAAGGTGGTAGTGAACTCACAAGTAAGGTTCTATTTCAAGTACTCCAACAATAATCACTATACAACACTAATGAACTATATACTACGGATAAAACTAATACAAAGAAGTATTAAGCTGTTTCTGGTAACCATAGTATTAGTGATTATATGGTTGCTACAACTGTGAAACTATTATAAATTTGTAGACAAAATCAATAATTATGTTGATGTCTTCTTCAGAACCCTAGAATTTTAGCACAAGGAGAAAAAGATGGCACGGGTGATTTTTAAAGTTAAACTAAGCTGGGTGTGATGGTGCACACTTATAGTTCTAGTACATGGGAGCCTGAGGCAGGAGGTTCAAGATCAGTCTCAGCAATTTATCAAGGTCTCAGCAACTTATTGAGACCCTGTTTCAAAATAATAAAATAAAATAAGGCTGGGAGTGTAACTTGGAGGTAGAATGCCAATAGATTCAATCCCTGCTATGAAAATAAATAAATAAATAAATAAATAAATAAATAAATAAATAAATAAATAGAGAAACTATAAGTCAAAATTTAAATTATACCTATCGGTATGCTTTATTATGTATTTTCTTTTTTAAAAAGGTATTTCTTAGCTCTGTCCACTGAAAAAGTCAAGAAATAACATCCTGCTCAGAAACAATGAGCTTCCCTAGAAACCAAATTGTGATCTCTAAATACCATTTCCTATTATTAAGTAGCCAGTGCTCCTTGGAGAACACCCTGATTCCGGCTCTGGGCAGGAAATGAACGTGGGCTGTCTTCTTGTTCCAGAAAATGAGAAAGTTTCCTGGGCTACCAGAGTCATGACAAGATTTGGAAGCAAATTAAAAGGATTCTGACCAGGCACATGAAAACAATTTGAGCATCGAAAAAGGAGAAAATTCACTGGATTGCAACACACTATGTGGCTCGAATCCATTGAATCATAATGATTCTATCATTAAAATAGAAGAGAAACAAAAGATGAGAAAGAAAAAAAAAAAAAAAAAAAAAAACATGCTCACCATTTTTTCCCAGAATAAACTACTCTTCCGAACAATCATTTGTCCCCCTTCCCTGTAAGAATTGTCTTGAGAAGAAAAAAAGGTGTTGAAGAAAAATTCTTTGTAGAATAAATCTGAACAATCAAAAAAAGGAATCAGAACTAGACTCTCCCAATGATTTGCAATAAAAATCTAATGGCACTAAGACTAAAGTAATAGTCTTCAATTCTGCAAAAACCATTAGGTGAAAGCAGATTGATAGAGAACTTGATAATGATGGGTTGATAGCTTGATCATTCCAAAGACAAGGGCACAGGAATGGACATCTGGCGTCTCCAGTGGGATGTGGGGTGACGTGCACAGTCCCTCCGCAGATCATTCTAATCCCCTTAAATCTGAATTGGATGAAGCCTTTATATCAGTGCCAGCCAATAAAAATATAATGTGAACCAGACAAGAATTTTAAATTTTCTAGTAACTTTAAAAAGGTAAGCAGAAATGAGTGAAATTTATTGCATTTTATTTAACTCAATGTATCCAAATATAATTTCACCATGTTACCAGTGTAAAAATATTGATGTGGTATTTTACATTTTTATGCTACATCCTTGAAATCCTGTGGATAGTTTATAGTTGTAGTGTATCTCACTTTGGTGGCAAAATTTTCATTGGAAAAAAATCTATACTTAGATTTTGTAAAATATGCAATTAAAACAGTAGATTCCAACACCACCGCTCTTCTAGTCATACTTGAAATTCTTCCAATAACCAAATAGAGTATGGTTTTTAAAATTTACATTAATTTAAATTAAATTAAGCTAGAAATTCATTTCTTTAGTCACAGAAGCCACATTTCAAGTGTTCAATGGCCTCATGAGCTATCGAATAATTTGGCAAATAATTTGGACAGTAATAATTTGGGTCTGTTTACCAGTTTACAGAAACACACAAGAGACCAAAAAAGGATAGAAGATATTATGAACACAATCATCAAAATTGAGAGTATGTGTGTCACTCAATATGAATTACATTAGGATCTGAGAGTGTGTAAAACAATAAAGAATCTAATTAATTGCAAGTTAGAAATAACAGCAAAAGAAAAAAAAAAAAAAAAAAGGAAACAAAGAGATAACCAGTAGGTTCAAAAGATTTAAGACATAGACTTGCCAGCCAAATGTAATGTTTGGAATGTGTTGGATTCTAAGTTAAATAAATCAACAAAGTATAGACACAAATGTATAGTATGCAAATACACATGTGCATATACATATATTAAAATCAGACAGCTTAAACCCTCTTCAAATATATATATTTAATAGATGGAGTTATCATAGATAATTTCTTAAATGTGATAATGGGATTGTGATTATATTTTAAAATGACAAGGTCTATGTTCTAGAGGCACACACTGAATTACTTAAAGACGAAATGATATCAAATCTGAGATTTCCTTCAAAATAAGACTGAGAAGAAAAAAAGGAGGTTAAGTGGGATTTCACATGAAATGAGGTGGCATAAGTTCATAATTGTTGAAACTGGCAGATGGTTGGATACAAGGGGGTTTATTATAAAATTGACAGACTAGATAATAAGTTTTATCACTTTAGCTAAGCATAATAATGTGTGTGATTATATTTTAAAAAAGGTTATCTGTGGTTAACATGGGATAATATGAAGTTTTGGATTTTGCTTAAAATATTCCAGAAGAAACTCATTAGATTGGGGTGAAGGACAGAGGGGGCATACTGGGGCAATTAGTTGGCTGGTGCAGAAAGCACAAATCTCAGCCTCCCCAGGGGACCTGGCTTGGGTAGTTGCCAGTTGTGGGAACCCATATTCAGCCCCTGATCCCTGAATCAGCACCACGAAGAATTTAGGGAGGAAAGTACCAAGTGTGGGCAGTCTTCCTTTGAGTGGATGAACATCTTAATGGCCAAATCGGAAGCTATATGAGTCCAGTGTGTTGGCTGTCAGTGAACATCTTTCACCATGATTCAGGCTCAGTGTTTTGTAGTTTTGTCTGTTTTTGTTTTTGCGTTTCTTTTATTTTGCAAAACTCTAAGCTCCCCTTTCTCAAACTCTGGCCTTCGTCTTTGCTGAACTAAGCCAAGGAAACCTGATGTTCACAGTTCTGTGTACCAAAGAGACTAAGAAAAATGGTTTGAAGAGTTCAGGCTCATGATTTTAATTCCCCAATAAAAGGCAATGCTTGGATTTGTTTATTGTTAATACGTGTGAGCGTCATTAAATCGGAGTGGCTTAATGCTGATTATGGACTGAATTGTTGCAGAAATCTTGACTTGGACTCCAACTTTATCTGCCATCAATCTGAATTACTTCCCCTTGTGTCAGCGCTATTTTAAGAGGATCAATGAAGGTTTATGAAAAAGAAGAAGAAGAAGAAAAAAAAAAAAAAAAAAGGTCTTGTCATCTACTCCCAAATGGACGAAATTAATTAAGTTACTGGAGCCAAATCTATGACACTTTTTATATATTGTTATTTTTCATGGGTTGGCTGCTGACTTTGATTAGAACAAAGAGGTGCACTTTTTCAGCTGAGCATCAGAGATATTTCTTCCACAAACAGGTATTCATAATATAACTAATATAACTTTCTTAAGTAGCAGAGTGTGATATCGGTAGCATATTTCTCAAAAATATATGAACAACTCCAGCTTGTAGCAAGAACATAAAATTTAAGCCAGAAATAGTTGTTACATAAATGCACTCTGTGAAGCTTTTACACCTAAGGTCTGAGAGTTTTGGGTTTTTTTTTTTCTTTTTTCTTTTTTTAATATACAGACAAATTAAACTTGCAATGACCAAGGTGTAGTAAAAATTTCTCCACATACAAGGTTTTCTAAGTCCCTCCTGGGAAGCCTTTCTTCTTCCCTCATTAGGAAATCTACCTTGTCCTTCCTGTTTGGCCTGGGGCTTGTCCCCTGGAGGTACGCATAGGGAGTAGCTGTAGAAGGTGGAGAAGAGATTTGATCTCACCTCTGATCAGTCCCAGAAGTGTGTGCCTGGACAAAGAGAGAAAGTGGGTTATGTATACATTTGCTTTTGTTGGTGTGTTGGTTGCTCAGTGCTGGGATGAATTTCAGGACCTTGAGCATGTTAAGCAAGTGCATGCTAGCACTGAGCCCCACCCCCAGCCCAGTATTTGCATGTTTCATTTCACCTTTCTGTGTCCTGAAGTCATCAGCTAGTGTCCTTTAAAAAGCAGCAAAGATGAAAGGCACTAAGCTCAGACTCAAGAGGCTTCAAGGGTTTCTACTACAGTTCTATCAGTTAGTGTTCAGCATAAGCCATTTCATTCCTGGAATCTCCATTATCCCTGAGAGGGTTAGTGTGGATCAAAGGCACATGGGGGCAGGAAGCAATGTAAGTACACAGCCCCCACGGAAGGGTACCCATCTCAGACAGTGCCTCACCCCATCCTCCCCCCAATATTTGTTGTGAGACTTCATAAGTGAAAGGGCTAATCTGTGAAACTAACTCAAAATAGTATACCAACAGTTGATAATAGGGTGTGTGTCCTTAAAAAATGTCTTCTCTTCTCCCCAATGATGGATATCTGGGACACCATGGTAGGCTAATGAAGAAGGACTTTTCATGCAAGGGAATATTTCCAAAGGACCCCATAAGTTAGACCACTTGAGATGCAACCCACAATTTACATGAAAGCTGGCCCTGTATTCTCAAAATGGACAAAAGACTGCTGTAGAAAAAGTATATATTTAAAATATGGTTCCAGCCGGGCGTGGTGGCATGTGCTTGTAATCCCAGTACTTGTGAGGCTGAGACTAGAGGATCTGGGTTCGTGGCCAAACTCAACTACTTAGTGAGACCCTCTGCAACTTAGTGAGACCCTGTTTCAAAATAAAGAGTAAAAAATAGAGCCGGGGGTGTAGATCGGAGGTAGAATGCCCCTGGGTTCAATCTCCAGTACCGGAAAATAAATTAATTAATTAAAATAAAGAAATTAAAATATGGTTCCAGTTTCTGCATTTGCCCTTTCTAATGGAGATAACTGTCCAGCCTTGGCTTCAGCCACCAATCCTGCCTGAATCCCTAATCCTACATATCCCATTCCTTTCCCACTGGGAGGGCTTAGCCTGTGCCCTGCTCAACAGAACCTTGGGGACAGATGAAAGGAGAGTGTCTCTGGGATGTCTGAAAAAGAAATACTTTTTTAAGAGCTAGAGGAATTTAAAGAAGGAAATACTTCCATCCATGTTATGGATGTATGTAAGAATACCAATGCCAATCTCAATGCCATGCATGGGGAAGGGGAGGGAGTGGGGAGGGACCAAGGGCTGTGTGCAGGTATGTCTACCACTCTGAGCTACATTATGATGGGAGACTACAGTAACTCAATAGAAGTATATAAAAAACAAAGAGAGAGAGAGAGAGAGAGAGAGAGAGAGAGAGAGAGAGAGAGAGAGAGAGAACTAGAGGAAAGATTCTGTCTTGTAAATGAGGAATAATTTAGCCAAGAAAGAGCAACAATGCAGTACTGGGATAGCAGGGCAAGAACAAGACCCCAAGTCAACCAGCACCCGGCACCTGGGGACCGATGCCTAAACCATCCTACTGTGTGAGTCAATGTGCTCCCTTTAATGTTCAATGCTTAGTCTATTTCTTTTTTTTTTTTTTTTTTTTTTTTTTTTTTTTTATACTGGGGATTGAACTCAGGGACTTTCTACCTCTGAGTTATGTACCCCCAGACCTATTTTATTTTATTACGTTATGTTATTATTTTATTTTGAAACTGGGTCTAACAAAGTGGCTGAGGCTGGCTGTGAACCTGTGATCCTCCTGTCTCAGCCAAGCACTGGGAATACATGGACGCACCGCCATGCCTGGCTATGTTTAGTCCATTCTGGCCTGAGTTTTCCCTGGTTGCAATTTAAAGTCTCGCTGATTTACTATCTAAACAACAGCCAAGCCCAGATTCCCAGTGGAGAAAAAAATGAGCAAAACATCTGGGAACCAGGTGACTCGATGGCACTTTCTCTTCTCATCCCTGCAGTGGCATCTGCAGAAGCCACGTATCATAACTCTGAAAGCTACATTCCTCAGATATTCTGTATTATCCTGAGTTCACTGTTTTCAGAACCCAAGGCCCTTTTGAATGAGACTAGGAAATGTGGTATGCATCCCCGTTCAACAACAATGTCTTGTTCCATCTCTATGCAGCAAACATGAAACAGGCTGGGATGGAGACCAGTCTGTGTGTGCCCTTGATAGACCGTCTGCTGAGGAGCTGTGAGACACGAAGAATTAAATCTGTGGGCACGCTCACTGGAAGATGAGAGCCAGCCTGGCTGGGGATGCCAGTGCGGCTCTGTTTACTTCTGGGCCTAATTCCCTCAGCCTGGTTAGGAGCCTTCTGTGTTGTGTTTTTGCAGATCACACACTCTGGCCCGGTTGAGGCTCCACTGAGATCTGCAACATGGCGCATCATGAATGTTTTTCCCAGCCTGTAAAATTCCTTGAATCAAGTAGAGGCTCTCCATACTTCAAAGTCTGAAATAAAAATAGTCTTCTATACAGGGAAGGAGATAAATTCTTCCAGTTTAGAAAGACCACGTTCAGACACAATAGGTCTTCGGGCATACCAGAGATGAAAGACATTTCTAAAAGAGAAGGATCCTGGAAATGGTGCTTACAATGACACATTCAACTGATTCAGTATTAGTTTCTATGACCTCCCGGTTATAATGGCAAGATTCTACTTGGTATGTTGAGTAAAATATAACTCATTCATGCAACATAAATGATTACTGCTTTGGGGATTTAGGAAGTTTGGGGATAAATTTGAAGACATCAGGAAAGTTATATGCACAGCTTTCTCTTAGAGCTGCCATCCTGTTGAGATTGTTCTCCTTGGGAACAATAAGAATATTTTTAAGATTTCTATAGCACTCTGATTGCCAGAGTTTCCTGGTATAATTATAATAAGTAAAAGATGAAAGCTTGCTTCTATGTCTAGCCATGAATGCAAAGTAGTACAGCCCCCATGTTTGAAGTCCAAAAGGAGTAAATTTGGAAACTCAGAAATCCCTAACAGTTTAAAGTTATCTCTACACAGGCCTACTTGACCCGAGTTATCTGAGTCCTAAAAATTTCAGAAGTCCTTGAATTACTCCTAATACTGTATGGTTTCTCTGACTTGTGCACTAATAATTAATAATAATCACCATTTGAGTGGTTTCCCAGAGTTTATAAAACACTCTCATACATAATTTTATTTGATCCTCACAAACACTAGGAGGTAAGAGAAGATTTGTTATTATTCTAATTTCATACATGAGGAAAAATATGATTCCAAAAAGTTAAGGGGCTGCTTTGTTGAGAACAAAATATTGTATTCTTGGTAGTTGTTAAGAAAGTAGATTTTAAGTGTTCTCCCCACAAATGAAGATAATTATATGAAGTAAAAAAGAAAATATTGATTAACTTGACTTAGCTATTCCATAGTGTACACACACACCAAAACCTCATGTTGTACAACATAAATGTACACAACTTTTATGTGTCAATTAAGAAAAATAAATAATAAATAAATAAATGAAGCCGGGGGGAAATAAATCACCCGTTCTTTATTCACAGATGCCTGAAACAAACTTATCCTTCTCTGGATTAATTTGGCTCACTTTACCAATTATTTTTGTTTCTCAACGTCTCACTAAATCAACAAAGCTTACTGTCCCACATTCTGGTCATGATGTTCTGCTTGTGACTCCTCCTGCTTTCTGCCTGGTGGTCCTGAGCGCTTCCCTCAGACAGAGCCCCAGCCTTTAGCCTCCCAGCCTCAGAGGGAAGGGAGCTACACACAATCACAAATGCATGCTAACAAAGTGGATTTCAGCTCACGTGGACTCGCAAATCTCTCCATGCTGCGTGTCCATTCTTACTTGCCCAGTCAAGAGATGCTCTGCCAGGAGTCTGAGGACTTGGATAGTGGTAGTACAATCTGGTTTTCTGTCAAGCTGAGGAAGCCTCCATCTCATAATTAAAGCTGTTTCACATTGCAAAAGTCATGGAAAGCAAATTCAAGGACATGATCACACAAGAATGCCATTCTTGAGCCGGGTGTGTTGGCGCACACTTGTAATCCCAGTATTCCGGAGGCTGAGACTGGAGGATCTGGGTTCGCGGCCAGCCTCAGCTACCTAGTGAGGCACTCCGCAACTCAGTGAGACTCAGTTTCAAAATAAAGAATAAAAAATCGGGCTGGGGGTATAGCTCGGAGGTAGAATGCCCCTGAGTTCAATCCCCAGTACCACGCAAAAAAAAAAAAAAAAGAATGCCATTCTTCCCCTTTTGTTAAAAATGATTTCAAGGCTCCAAACATAAGTATACTATGCAAAGGTTGCTTGTGATAAGGGGAAAAAAGAACTGTCATAAACTCTGTTAGCAAACTCTGAAAACTGGGCATGGTGGCACATGCTTGTAATCTCAGTACTTGGGAGACTGGAAAAGGAGGATCACAGGTTGGAGGACAGCCTTAGTAAATTAGCAAAGCTCTCAACAACTTAGTGAGACCCTGTTTCAAAATAAAAAATAAAATAGGGGTTGAAGGGATAGCCAGGAGGTAGAATGCCCTGGGTTCAATCCCCAGCTCCATAAAATTAATTAAATTTAATTAATTAATTATCAAACACTGTATTTGTCAGCTGATTCCTGGCTGACTTTGGCCAGCCTACCTCACTTTTGGGCCGTTATAGATGCATGTATCATGTCCATTAAGCTCAATAAATGTTGAACGCAGAGCTAGGTACATGGGACGTTTGTCCTCCTTATATGGTCCTGAACCAGAACAGAAAGGGAAAAAGCCAAAATAGAAGTGTTTGGTCACTCAGCCAACAGTTAATAGTTGGTGCCTCTGGCCACCCTCACATCAGTGCTGGTTCTTAGCTGGGAGGGCTTCCTACTCATCAGCTAGATATTCTGGCCCTTCAAGTGGTTCAGTAGTACTGAATCCAGCTAGGCGTGGTGGTGCAGGCTTGTAATCCCAGCATTTCGGAGGCTGAGACTGGAGGATCCAAGTTAGTGGCCAGCCTCAGCTACCTAGTGAGGCACTTCGCAACTTAGTGAGACCCTGTTTCAAAATAAAGAATAAAAAATAGGACTGGGAGTATAGCTAGAAGGTAGAAGACCCCTGAGTTCAATC